>JARHVA010001832.1:2870000-3057830 GCA_037957365.1 Torreya grandis | reverse complement strand
ATTTTTTATTTTCTATAAAAAATCTATTTTTCATTTAATAACATATTGAAATACATGTCAATTATCATTATGGTCATGAAAGATGGCCCTTATGAAAAAAATTAGTTTCTTGTAAAGATGTAGTTGCATGTAATGTTGTAATTAACTTGTTCCCATGCTTTAAATATCACATCAGACACTTATTACATTTCATCTAATTCTAGTCATTTTAATTACCTTAATTTTGGGGTCGGTAAATAAATGGTAAAAATATTATAATTTTTATTAAATGATTGGAAATTTGTGTTCTTTAATCATGAAATAAATTTGAACCATTGATATTGATTAATATCATCTACCTTAACCATAGATTAATATTCTCATTTGTATTTGAGGGATTGGAAATTGTGTTCTTTAATCATGAAATAAATTGAAGCTATTGTTATTGATTGATAAGGCACCTTTACCTTAGATTTTAATGTCTCTAATATTTGTATAATACATGGTTTATCAAATAAAGATAATTATGTTTTTTTTAACTATATTTATATTTTATATGTTGTGAAAATATATTATTAACTTTTAATTTTTAAATACCTTAAAAATTATAATTATCATATATTGTGTGTCAATAAAATAGTTTAGATTAAGGTAAACTCACTTTTGATTGGTGTAGAACCTAGCCTGAACATATATCGAAGTCCAAATCTAGACCTCCTGGCATATACAAGGTGGAAGAAGATACAATTCACCACTTGAAGATAAAAATGACCCTATCAAAAAAGGAAAACAATAGTGAAAAGGCCATTAAGGACCCAAATAAAGGAGGAACAAACATTGGAAAGAGAAATAATTATTTTTGTCTAGTGCGAGAATTTGTTGGTTTTAGATGAATTGGAAAGTATCCTAGACTAAAGAAGGAAGAGGCTTAGGTATCTAAAATAACTATTAGGATCTATAGGGTAACCAACATTCAAAAATTTGACTAGATTAAGAACTACCTTAGGTCTCCAACATAACTAAGCGGACCTAGATAAAAGTGGAGACAATAGAGGAAAGAGTAACAACCATTTTTAACTGGTGTAGGAATAAACTAATTTTAGATGGACAAAAAACTAGCCTAAACTAAAAGAAAAATAATCCTAGGTCTCAAAAGAAACCATTAGGGTCTACAAGGAACCCCAAACCTAACCAAGTTAAAAAAAGAAAACCACCAATCTAGTATTTGACTATATCTAGAACTAGCCTAAGAATAGGTAGAGGTCTAGGTATCCATGAGAGAGTGGCCAAGGTCTCTAAGTTAGGGTTATTTTAGTGATGAATCTTTTTCAATATATAAATATTCCATTTTTTAAAGTCTGTATTTGGTGATTTTATCGGGGTAGTCGATAGAGAGGAATTGCCTAAATTTTTAGAGTTGAAGTAAATTTTGAGGGGAGTTTCACCTAAATTTTAATATAATTTTTTCCATATAAATATATCTCGTTGGTACCTTGAAAGCCAATCTAGAGGCTTTCACCACATATCATCAGATGACAACAACCTTCAAATTTCACACACCATGGAATGACTATAACCTATCATTAGGTGATAGAAACCCATCATTGAATGACATCAATTTACCACTAGGAAATCCTATAAGTACAAGTCATCATCAAGACTCAGGGGACGTTAGGAAAAAGTTTAGTGTTTTGTATTTAAAAAGACTTGGTTACAATAAAGATCTTTAGGAGGGATTTAAGAAGCAATAGGTTACATCAAGGTATCCATCAAATTTTTTGCAATATAATTAATTAATATTTGTAATTATATTATCATTTAATGCTTATCTAATTTTTTTTCCCAAGTTATAAGTTGTATTCAGATGACCAAAAGCTACAATTGGATGATCATAAGATATCATCAGGTGATAGTAGCATGTGGTTGTCTGACCACAACCTCCAATCATTTGACTATATCATGCAGTCATCTAGATACAACCTAATGTATGACATCTACAGTCTGTTGTCATGAGTTCCTTATTCATCTATCAAGCATATTTTTTTTGGTTTCAATCATCTTCATGTCACTGACAATTGTCTTGCATTTGTGACTCTAAAGGCTTGATTATATGGCTTCTACTAAAAATATTAAGGCATATGGAGAATTTAAAATATAAAATAGCCTATTATTTTGTTTTAGCCAGACACCAAGCATGGGTACTAAATTTTCAATTAACTAGTGTTTTTTATTCACTTACTTTTGTGTTAAAGTTAAATAATAATTAAAATATCTACAATCATTTCGCATGCATAACTCACTGATAACACATTTGAATACGTAAATCCATAAGAAGAAGTACCTAGGTATGAAATTCCAAGGAGAGGTACTCAATAGTAAAATACTATATTTTTTTATAAAATATTCATTTAAAGATTCAATAATAATGATAAAGTCTACAACAATATTTCATGTATAACCCAATGATAAAGATATCAAAGATATGCCTAAACTAGAAGACGTACATGGATATGAAATGCCAAACAGAGGTACTAAATTATAAATATAATTGATTTACTTTTTATTATTTGTACTTTAATATTGGTATTTATTAACAATTAATTTGTCATACAACCTTTTTTTTGTAGAATTCAATGATTAAAAAAAATACTTGCACAATAATTTTGAATATATACCTCCCGTGAAAGAAGTCAACCAGAAAGTAATCCCCCCCTTTTTCCACTAAATTCAAGGAAAATGAGATATTAAATCATCTCTGGGATTGGTAGTGGTGTTGATGACGATTTTTTAACACCAAATGAGATATCTACTAACATAACATAATCTTCAAATGAGATTGCTATGCAACCAATATAATCCCCTATTGAAAAAGGCACAAAAAATCTATGTAGAAGAGTAAAAAATACCTGGACAATCGGAAGGTCCTTTTAGTATGGGTGGGAATATACATACCCATTCATTGAACCTATAGAGCCAAAAAATAGTACTAACACATCAAAAAAATGTAAATTCATAATATGTAGTTAGAAACTTGGAAAGGACTAGAAAATGTAACTCAAGTTGGACACAATTGAGAAACATTTTGGAAAAATATGAGTTGATAAAAGATAAAGATGGAAACATCAAAAAAATAGTGAGATGAAAAAATGCAAAATAATGCATGCATTAATGTTACGTAGCAGAGTATCATAATCGTTACAAACATCGACTCTTCATGAAGAAAGAATGAATAATTAAAGATCAATTTAAAAAAGTTGATTGGTCTAATTTTCTTGGAAAAAATATATAGTTTTCAACTTTATATCACATCATGAAAAGAGGAAGATCAATCTCTGATTTTTTAGAATATAATATTTTATTTTAACATATTGGATTGCATAACATTCCACATTCACATTAGTTAGATACAAATGCTTGGGAGATGAAAAAATGCCTCATAATGATTAAAAATGAGGATTTGAAAGAAAAAGTAAAATTAACAACATTTATATCACTCTTCATTGAGGAGGTAACAATTGTTGACAACACAATATGGGTATGCATGCATGTTTATACATTTCATGGCCATTCAAGGATACCTCACCTATTATCTATACATAAAATGACTAAAAATTGTAATGCTAAAAACCTTTGTAAATTGGTTATTTATAATTTGATGGACATTGTTGGGATGAGTTACCATGATATATGTACCAAGTTGGTGTGTGTTGAAACCGATGGTGTATCAATAATGTAAAGGAATAAAACAAGTTTATGTGTTTACCTGTAAACATTAATTTCCTCATATATCACTCCAATCTATTCCATAATACACAGAATGAATCTTTCTTACAAAATTGTAAGTACATTCAAAAAAGTCACAAAAGTTGAGGAGCTTATTCATGGTTGGCATGAGCACATGTCAATCAGTCCAAAAAAGTTTTTAGAGTTTCAAAATTTTGAAACTGGAGCGACTAATGAAATAAACTTTAAAAAAAAAATTATACTAGATGGATTTTCATGTATGAGCATACATGTATAATATTTGAAAAATATGAATCATTGACAGGTTTTATGTTAAGTACGTGATGGAGGTTGATAAGGCAAAATTTTTATTAAACCATTTGATATATTTTAAAACTCTGCTAACATTATGTTGTATTCTGTCCATGTTGAAGGAAATGCATTATTTGATGAACTATGCACAAAAGATATCAATATATATTAGTGACTTCGTACGATTGAGGAAACATGTTTGTTTATCTCTTGATATATTATACTACTCGAATGAAAGTTTTAAGGGATAAATATTTGAGAGTTGGAAAACTTAAAAAAATATTAAGGACCTTCAAAACTATTTGAAATTCAATATTCATGATCGTATTTGTATTTTTCTTAACAAGAAATAGATACCATTACACACTCTACAAAAATGAACTAATGTAGTTGGATCATAAATTGAAGAAGTACCTATGACAAGGGTTCTACTTCATAATGTCATATGTTACATGAACATAAAATTGAGAGACATTTCAAAAAGATTATTTGCTGAAATTCAATATAGTTTTCAAAGGGATGTGTTGCATGAAGCCAAGGAGGTGGTGAATCCTACATAAGATAGTTTTCAAAGGGATGAGTTGCTTAAAGCCAAGGAGGTGGTGAATCCTAGATTTTAGAATAGTGTATAGGGTGAAAAAAGAAAAAGTAATTTGTTTATCAAATACATGGGTACTCTCAATAGACATTTCAATAAGTCTTTAAAAATCAATAAAGAGGAAGTTGAGTGTATTTTGTAAAAGGATTTACTAATAATAGTCAATCCCCTTCGAAATTACAGTGGTTGAACAATATTGGTTTTTAACTGAACCAATAAAAATAGGTTCTATTACAAGACTTTGGAAGAAATTATATCACAAGAGTATTCTACAAGAAGAAATCAACTAATATTTTTGATTATATGAATTATGCAAAACAATGATTTTAGGGTCAATGGAAGATGAAAAGGTATTTAGTGCATTATATTTTGTTAAATAATATTTTAAGAATATATTAGATAAAAATATTGAGATATGTTTTAGGTTATGAAATGGATGTGCTTCCATATAATAGAGTGATTTCAATTTGGAGTACTCTTATTGAAAAAAGACGTGTCATGAATACAACTACCAAAAAATATAGCGAAAATGCCAGTGAGACAGTACATATAAATGTAAGAGATGAAGAATAGGTTGTAAAAGGGTTATTCAAGATACCTGAGTGTTAATTTGAATCTTTGTAATATGTATTTGAAATCTACTAAATAATATTTATGTAATAATTTATAATTCTAATTCATCAATCTATTATATTGTTTATGGAATGCTGAATTGATTCAATTTGAGTTAAGTTGTTTCCAATCTATAGCTAATTTTTTTTTCTATAATTAGAATTTTGTAATAGTATTCTTTAGCAATCTTTACGTTGTGAGTTTGAAAAAATAGTACATAATCAACATTCTGATCTTTCAAAAATTTTGACCTTTTAAACCAAATTTACATTGTTAAATCAAAATAAATGGTTATACAAAAAATATTAAACAAGATTTTAATAGCTTTGAAACAAAATTTACAATAAAATAAACCAATTTAAATTTACAATGAATTATTACATATCATAGTCTAATATGAGTCTTAAGACACTTTATTCATTCAATAAAAAAAGTTGATGTACACCCATACAAATAAAAACTAAGACTCAAGAATAAGTTATCAAAAATTACAAAATATACTCTAACTATTATGAAACATAAGTTTCTAGTAATTACAAAACATATGTACAAAACAATTCATGAGGCTTTGATCTCAATCCTCAGTTTCCAATATTTAAAAAATATAAGTAATTACAAAATAAATATTGAGCTCAAGTATCATTATGTATTGGGATTTCATTCCATTGTTGTTGGCTAGAAGTAGTAATTGTGTTGTCTATGAGGATCAAAATCTTTGATTTTGTAAAAATTTTTAATGCATTATTGATATTGGCAAGAGGTTCCCATTATTTTGTGGCAACATATTTCACTAAAAGCAATGATGGGTCTGCTTCACCTTTCTCTATAAATGAAACCTCAGGTTCTAAGTCATTTTATCTAATTATTTTCTTCAATGTATTATTTTACTTTTTTAGTAAAACAAGTTATTCTTTGAAAGAAATTTCTGCATGAATAATTTTTTGTATACTCTTTAAATGCATGTCAAGGATAACAACTTGGTTCTTTAGATTTGTATATTTTGACTACAAATGAATAAATAATATTAATTAGTTAAATTTATTAAAGTAAATTTTCATTACAAAAAATAATAAAGAGAAACTTACCCCATTTTTTCAGTATTTTCAAGATCTACAAGGTTTTTTTTTTTCTTTTAATAATATGCTTGGGTTTCTGCATTTAAGTTCTCAACCCTATTAAACATTATATCAAGAATAAAATCATTAAAGATATTAGTCAATGCAACACTTCTAGAAATTTTTTGGTTGAATAAAATATCAAATTTTTCCAGATAATGTTCAACCATTGAGTATAATTGATTACATTGACTGTAATTGCAAAAATGGGCATTTATTTTCTAAATCAATACTTTTACTTGATACTCACATTTTATTAAGTCATCAATGTTACAAATTACCAAATCAATAACATAGGCCTTAATATTCTCTACTAGTAAATAAAAGATTGGAAAAAAATTACGTTAGTCATCTGTTTGTGGAATCTCCTCAACAAGATTGTCTTTGGTGATGTTAGGTGGAGAGTTGGGCATATGAGGTCATTTTAAAGGTTCAATGAATTGATATTCTTTTATCATATCATGTGGGTTAAAAAATTTCATGGGCATGCCACTATCAATCTCCAAATACTCTTCATCTATATCAATATTACGAATAAGTGTGGTTCCCATTGCACTAGGTAGACCACCAAGTGAAAAGTTTGGAAAATCAAAAGTTTCTAAATGAAGAGTGTTTCCACTCTACATCGACATAAACAAATATTTACCAATTCCACTATTTATAGGGCTAGGGCAGGGTAGTGATAGTTGTGATGCAAAATTTATCCTTTGAGTAGGAGAGTGACCTATAAATCAGACTTTAAAAAAATGACAAATGAAATATATATGATATTAAATTAGAATCTACTAAAAATTAAAAAACTTAGTTTTATTTAACACACCTTGCTCTTGTTGTTGCATCTGAATTCTAGAAGGTTTGCTAGACCCCTTGGTATTTGCATTACAGATTGCACCATTGTATATATAAAAGAGAATTAAAATATTACAGTGATAAAACTATCATTTTTGGTAATTCAATCAAAGCAAATATTGTTTATGAAGTTATATCAACAGCATGAGTGGAAGGCTATGTTGAAGGTGCAATGAAACTACACATGCATTTTATTTTTACCAATTGTTGCATAGGCACATGTGGAGATGATTTTGTATCTTCCTCCATGTCCGATTCCACCATAGCCTCAGGAGATTGTTGACCCTTAATTACTGCATTTTTTTTGGAAATTATTTCATTTATTTATTTTATAATAAATAATCAAAATATGTTTTATATTAACAAGATCAATATTTATATAATTATTTTAAAATAATTATAGTACAACTCAAACTCACATCCTAAGCTTCAAGTTAGATTACGTTGACAAACATTAGGGCCTGACATTTGTTGGAACAGACATTGCTTATAAAATAAAAAATGCCTCATTGTACAATGAAATGATATAAATACAATAAGAAAGTGTCATGTCCCCTTTTTAGTCGACATGTGCAGAGTAGATGATTAGCCTATTATGCGACCCTCGTAGGCTGATGAGGTGGATAGAGGGTCTTGATGGAGCTGGGCTTGGCTTTCGTTTGGGCTCTTTCGGACATGAATTAAGGGAGATATTAATATTTGATTGATTTAATCAAATATTAATTATTTGATCTCATTTTAATTAATTATTAATTAATTATTAATTATTAATTAATTATTAATTATTAATGATTGGGTCTAATTTTAGGATCCTAATCCTAATTTAAGACTTGGTCTAATTTTAAGACCCTAGTTCTAATTTAAGGGAGTCTAATTTTAGCAAGCACACCTTTGGAGGTGTATAAGAATCTCTCATGGGAGAGAGTATGTATCCATGCTTATTATTGATATTGATTCTTGTTAAGAAATTCTTCTGTGAAGACTGAGCCAAGGGTTCCAGGATTCCAATTGCAGTGAAGAACGTCAACTCTTCATTGTGTGCGATTCAGAGGTTGTGAAAGATCAGCCGATCTATTGCCGAATTGAGAGATAACTTCACCCAGAAGTTATCATAGTATTACAGGTATTTGAGAGATAACTTCACTCAGAAGCTATCACAAGGGTTTACAGGTATTTTCTTTATTTTGGGTTTTTGATTCAAGAATTATCCAGATATAGATCTTTTGTGTCAGCCCATAATTCTACAGATCAGGATCAGGCATACAAGGTGTGTTATATCAGCAGCCGTACGACTTCCGTACAGATCTGCGAAAAATCCGTACGCATCTACAGAAAGTTCAGGTACCGACATCGGCGAACAGGAACTTACAGAGACCGACATCGGTCGACTCATCACCGACGTCGGCAAGGGGACCACTACAGGTCGACCGACGACGGCAGTATAACCGACGTCGGCGACTGTGTTTTTTTACACAGCAGGCCGAGACGTGCCAGATTCAACCCAGTTCACAGAATATTCAGGCTATAAGGCCGAACTTTCGATATTCTTTGTATACCTGACAGAGGATCTCAAATTGTAAGCTTATGAGCAAATAAATAAGAAATTATACTGTGATTTATTCATCTATTTGAAGATATTTTGCAGAAATTCAGATAAGCAATTTGGAGCTTTGTTTTGATATTCGAAGGGATATTACAGTGGTATCAGAGCTAAATCCTGCCACCCTGAGGGTTTAGAAATTTTATGCAGCCACAAGAGTTGCGACCACACGGGTATTACACACGCAGTAAAGCTTTACTTGAAGGCACTCAAGTTCTAGAACAACCGCCGGAAGACATGGGTGACGATATTGGTAGGGCCCGTATTCCTCATCATCCGAGAGACCAAGATGATCCAGAAGTTTTACTTACTCTTAGAGAACTACGAGAAGGGCAAAGGCAGAATAACCAAGTATTACAGCAGTTGGCAGCAGCACTGCCAAGATTGGGTTCTCCGAGGAGACATTCCCCACACCGTGAAGATGTCAGGAGTGATGCAGGATCACAGAGAGGCCATGGGACTATTTCTCGTACAGCGAATAGGCCTACTAGGCCTATCTTTGTGAGACAGGAAGCAGAAGAGGTTATAGCAGGTGAAGAGCATGAGGAGGAATTTATAGACACATTCAGGGCAGCAACTGACGAGTGGGAGTCATTACCACCTGTGGTCAGGGAGATGATTACTTTTGATCGATTCCTCACACAAAGGAAAGAACATTATCGAGGTCGACAGAATGGGAGACCAAGGCCCCAGAACAATGATTTGAAACAGGCTACGAGCAGGCTCACACTAGCAACGTTTGATGGTAGTGGTAAGGTGACAGCACAGGCCTGGGTTAGTAAGCTGGATACATTTCTCACATTGCAACCAATGGGTGAGGAAGATGCTATCAGATATGCGACACTACATCTTGAGGGAGTAGCTCACGATTGGTGGCACCATGGGATGGTGACACTCCATCATGATCGGATCACTTCTTATCAGGAGTTTGTGGACAGGCTGGTAGAGCGTTTTGACAGGAGGGATCCAGAGTCCTATTTCCGAGAGTTGGCACAGTTGCGCCAAAGCGGCAGTCTAGATTCTTACATTGGTGACTTCCAGAAGTTATCAGTTATGGTTCCTGACATTTCAGAGAGGCGACTAGTAGTACTCTTCATGGAGGGCTTGACAGAACCATTGAGAGGTTGGATCAAAGGCTTTGATCCTCCTTCCTTACAGGAAGCTATGAAGAAAGCGCGCAGTATGGAGATGGCAGCACCATCAAGTAGATCTAACTCCAGAGGTACTTCTTCATCGAGAGACCATAAGCACTCCAACGGGGATACCGAGAGACCGGATTTTAACATAGATAAATCCGGGGTTAAAAATGATTCAAAGGCCAATCCAGCAGCACCACCTTTGGATCGTGAGGCACTTAATGATCTACGCAGGAAGAAGCTTTGCTTCTACTGCAAAGGTCCATATGATATCCATCACGATTGCCCTTTGAGGCCTAAGGGCAAAGCAAATCGTGTGATGTGGGCGTATTATGAGGATGCGAAATCAGAAGATTCCGAACAGCAGGGTAGTTCTGAGGAGGCAGAGGCTTCAGAGCCTAAGGTAGAGGTAGATTTAGAGCTTCATATACAGGAGGCACGCCTATCCAGCATTCAGTCGGATGAGTCATTTAGACTCCGTGGAGTTTTGGCAGGGCAGAAGGTTACCACCCTTCTTGATACAGGAGCTACACATAATTTCATAGATGCTAGATTGGTGGAGGAGCGTGGACTCACTACCGAAGATTTTGAGGGGATTAGAGTTAAGGTAGCCGATGGTCACACTCTTAGGTGTGAGCGCATGATTAGAGATCTCCCATTGCGCTTGAACAACTACGAGTTCAAGGCTAATTATTTTGTAGTGAACATGGGGGACATAGAATTAGTCTTGGGTATGAAGTGGCTTCATTCATTTGAGGAAGTTACTCTTCATCTCAAAGATATGGAGGTTCATTTTCAGGTTGATGGGAAAACACATATTCTTAAGGCAATACGGGGCAGCAGCTTCAAGCATATGTTTTTTCATCGGATGGAGATGCCTATACTACAGGACATGATAGAGTGCGATGATGAGGGCACATTGGCACCAACACAGGAGAGATATGAGGACGAGCTTTGTCTTGAGGTGAGTTCAGTTCAAGAGTCAGCACATGTGGTAGAGGCTCAGCTTTCTTTTACAGGGGGGTCACATGTTGATGACGATATGCGTACAGGAGACAGAGGTGATGTGACGCCATTGGATGAGAGTGGTGATGGACAGAACCTGGAGTTTGTGTTGGTTGACAGCACTGTAGATCGAGACTTCATTTGGGATCCGGGTATTCAGCGATTGCTTGAGGGCAAGCAATTTCAGGAGGGGTGGATTGTCATGTCCCCTTTTTAGTCGACATGTGCAGAGTAGATGATTAGCCTATTATGCGACCCTCGTAGGCTGATGAGGTGGATAGAGGGTCTTGATGGAGCTGGGCTTGGCTTTCGTTTGGGCTCTTTCGGACATGAATTAAGGGAGATATTAATATTTGATTGATTTAATCAAATATTAATTATTTGATCTCATTTTAATTAATTATTAATTATTGATTAATTATTAATTATTAATGATTGGGTCTAATTTTAGGATCCTAATCCTAATTTAAGACTTGGTCTAATTTTAAGACCCTAGTTCTAATTTAAGGGAGTCTAATTTAAGGGAGTCTAATTTTAGCAAGCACACCTTTGGAGGTGTATAAGAATCTCTCATGGGAGAGAGTATGTATCCATGCTTATTATTGATATTGATTCTTGTTAAGAAATTCTTCTGTGAAGACTGAGCCAAGGGTTCCAGGATTCCAATTGCAGTGAAGAACGTCAACTCTTCATTGTGTGCGATTCAGAGGTTGTGAAAGATCAGCCGATCTATTGCCTAATTGAGAGATAACTTCACCCAGAAGTTATCATAGTATTACAGGTATTTGAGAGATAACTTCACTCAGAAGCTATCACAAGGGTTTACAGGTATTTTCTTTATTTTGGGTTTTTGATTCAAGAATTATCCAGATATAGATCTTTTGTGTCAGCCCATAATTCTACAGATCAGGATCAGGCATACAAGGTGTGTTATATCAGCGGCCGTACGACTTCCGTACAAATCTGCGAAAAATCCGTACGCATCTATAGAAAGTTCAGGTACCGACATCGGCGAACAGGAACTTACAGAGACCGACATCGGTCGACTCATCACCGACGTCGGCAAGGGGACCACTACAGGTCGACCGACGACGGTAGTATAACCGACGTCGGCGACTGTGTTTTTTTACACAGCAGGCCGAGACGTGCCAGATTCAACCCAGTTCGCGGAATATTCAGGCTATAAGGCTGAACTTTCGATATTCTTTGTATACCTGACAGAGGATCTCAAATTGTAAGCTTATGAGCAAATAAATAAGAAATTATACTGTGATTTATTCATCTATTTGAAGATATTTTGCAGAAATTCAGATAAGCAATTTGGAGCTTTGTTTTGATATTCGAAGGGATATTACAGAAAGTTAAGAATTTTCATTGTGAATAGCAAAGTTTAAATCATCTTTAATTCTATTTTAAATGAACGTGCACCAATCAAATGGTTGAGCATCGAGAGTAAAAAATATATAAACAAGAGCCTAGATTAAAATGTATGATGGTCTACATTGTAAAAAAATTCTTGCTTGGAAAAGTTCAAGCATCCCTAGAAGAAGAATATTTTTCACTAATTCAACTCTTAGCCCCCTTTTACTATGGCATTTAGGATCTATAAAAGAAATTTAACAAGCAATAAGAACTAATAGAAATAAAACTAGTCAAAAAATTGATGAATTGTAAATTGAAAAATATCATACCATCCAGCTATAGCCCATGATGAGACTCCAATTTTTTTTCATCATCGTTCAACAAGGCCTTTGTTGTGACTAGTTACCCATCCTTGTAAGGTAGATTTTTTAGTCTCTGGATATCCTCTGGAGTGATTCCAAATTGAAAAGTATGTGAGTTCAAGCTTATTTGAAACCAGGGGGAAGCAAAGTTGAAGCTTTGCAATAGAAATTTTAGCAAACAAAAATCTTTTTCATATTGCAACATGTAGACAATGTCATTGAACTTGCAAGGCTCCATCTAGTCACTATATGTGTATTCTTGCTATAGAAGTCTTTGGATGATAATACATGTTAAATTTATAAAAGTTAATTTTGTGTTTTACTTTGTGACTACACCTGTAGCTAACCCGAACGAGGTTTGGGAAGCCATTGGGGTTGAGTTGCTATTTAGGAGGATGGAAAATAGGTTTCTGAAAGTCAAGAAGATGGAGAGAAAGAATGGAAGGAGAACAAGAAATGAGAAAAAAGTGCAAAATGAGGTGCGATTGGCACTTTTATAGGCATCCTACAAGATATGGATGAGCATCTGCACAACGTGGGTCGTTGCCTACATGTTGCTCTAACCATGTTGTGTGCTTCCACCTTACAAACTGATGCCTACATGTTGTAGATGACTGTCTGCATATTTTGGATGTGTGTCTCTATGATGTAGATATGCATCTACATCATACAAGCAATCATCTGTGTCTTGTCAATGGTGATCTACACCAAGCAAGCAATTGTTTCCACCATACAGGTAGCCATTTGCATGATGCAAATGCACACTAACATGTTGCTCTCATGACTCTGCATCATACATATGGTTGTGTCCATGATACATAGTGCGGATGATCATTTGCATAAGGCAAATATGTGTCTACATCATATAAATGCTCCTCTGCATCATGCAGACACTCATCTATAATAGGGACACTTGCATCTGGACTCTACATGATCTTGATAGTCAAAAACTAATTGGGATGTGCATGTATGATTTGGCACGTTGCATCTCATGACTCACTTGGACAACTATACGACTAATAGACTAATTTTCCACCATTATGAATCCAATTTGCTTGGAAGCCTCCAAGGATATTTTAATATAGCTCACTAAAATTAACCATGTTTTAAGTGTGAAATAAGTAAAAACTACTTTTCCCTGGTGCAAGAACCATCTGGTTTTGGTTGGACCAAAACCCAACTTGGGCTAACGGAGTAAGAGGCCTAGGTCTCAATAGAATCAACAAGACTTATTAAACGATTTTAGTTAGATTGGTAACTAGCCTAGACACAAATGGTGGTCTAGATCTCCATAATCACCTAAGTGAGAGAAACCATGCAAGGTCCCCAGTTGGACCTGAAAGCAACAAAAGACTTCTAAAGAGAAAGTGAGGAAACCACACAAACCATGAAGGTTCAAGACGATCTCCAGAATCAGATTGACTTGATATTTCCCTAAATTCGGAGCTAATTTAGGCATAGAGGGAGGCCCAGGCCTCCATCTAACACTGATTGAGAACCATCTGCAAAAAAGCCACCTAAGCATCCTCTAAATGGAAAAGAACATTAAGAGTCTCCAAAGTACCCAGACCTAATAAAACCTACAAAAAAGAAACTACTAATGATAAGATAATGGGGGTCTCTTACAAAACCCTTTTAGATTTAGACTGAATAAAAAACCGAAAAGAACACAAATAACCTTCCCGAGATACAACCTAGCCTTCCTAAAGGAATCCTTAACAACCAAAAACCAACAATTATGGGCACAAAGGGAAGCCCAAGATTCCCAAAGGAACCATCAACAATGATAATTTGTAAATCAATAAAAACCTTGAAAACTAGGAGAGTTTTCCAGAAGACATGAACATTAAATGAAGCCAAAACAAGCCAAGAGCATACACTAAAACCTTCCTTACCATTTTCACCAAGCACTTTTTGCATGAAATTTCCTTGATAAGGCAGATGGACCCGGAGGACACCCTAATTCCAGGCATCCGTCTCAGCCTAAAATTATAGGAAATACCCGCACTTGAAGGAAGCTTGAACAAAAGGAACTCAGAATGAGCTAATACTCTCACCTTGCTCCAAAATCAAAGTCCCCAAAACAGCAGTTTCAAAGCGTCTATGAAAACAGATCCTATCCAGATGGAAGAAAACCAGCCGGATCCTGAAAGGAATCGCAACGCTGTAGATCTCCTCAAGAGATAGCTCAGAAACAGCATATCTGAGACTAACAATAGCCTCCAACAAAAATTTAATCTTTTCGAACCTCATATCAGCAAGAGTCAATTTACACCGATCACAAAAGAGGTTGACTTGGGGCGGGATCCTCATTTGAGGATAGCACTTGAAATTGGCGGTACTATCCTGACAAGGAAAACTCGAGCTAGTAGTGAGACTAGTCCTACCAAACTCACTTCTCCTAGGTTGCTCCGTCAACTGGTTCAGGGCCCATACTATTACAGCCCAAAAAACATTAGAAATGGTCTCTAAAGGCTATTTGGTGGCAGAAATCCTACAGGTTCCTCCAAAATGGCAATGGAAAAGCAGCATGTCCTCGAAAGCCCATTCCGCATAACAAAAGAAGGGAGACACCATCTGAAGCAGGCTGTGCAGAACAAGGTTGTCCAAATCCAACCTTCCAGATTTACGGCATTTCAAGATAGTCGTCGTTGTTTCCAAATGGAGCGCTCCATCACGGTTCTTTAAATGTTGAGTAATACTTTGTAGAACCATTATCAACATATCCACAGATCTAGAGATCCCAGCTCTGCGGATCCAAACAGAAGCCACCAAGAATCTGAGATTACTTTTCTTAAGCATCAGCTTCTCAATACTATCAAAACAACTCACAAAACATGCCTAACAGAGCACTTCGAGCCCATTATAGGGTATAGGAGCAAAATAATCGTAACCGTGCATCCAGTGGTTCCCCGAAACCCATAGGGCCAACCCATAACGAAAAAGGTAAGGACAAAACAAAATGATCTACATCCTGATCGAAGATGCAACAGAACAGTAGGTCCGGGCACAGCAGACGAGATCAAACACTTCAGATTTGTTCACCACTTTCTTCCTTTCCGAGGAGATAAACCAACTACCCAGCGCAGATCTGATGCCACAGAAAAATATCATAATCCCCTTGAACATCACTCTCCTCATCATACTCGCCATCCCCTGAACCTTTCCGCTCACCCGCTGATTTGAAAATCCTGCCCATTCCGCTCATTTTCCCATTACAATATAAATCATTACATGTATTATGTGTATCCTTTTTTTTTGGGTTACACTAACAGAATCTCAATAAAACCAAATTCCTTAGATCACCCATTTCAAAAAAAAAAGAAAGGACCGACATTTGGTATTAGCATGTAAAATACTACAGTATAATGCTCGTTTCAAGAAAAACAAATGCAGTATACTCGTAAGCATGCGTCAAAAAAATAGTTATCATTACAAGTTATTTATAATTTCTTCAAAGTTGATCAGTTTGTATATTTATATACATGATATTGTTTAATTAAAATTTTGTGTGACATATGATTATAAAGTGGTTTTTTTTCGGTTTCATATTTATATTGTTATTTATTTTAATTATAATTTAAAATTAAATTAAATTTATAAGATAATTAAATTTTTATTTTTATAAGATTTTATTATTGTGTAAATGCACATAATAAAATTTTACTAAGATTTAATTTTAGTTTTTAAAATATTATTAACATTATATATTCGTAGTGTTTTTTTTTTTTTTTCCCTCACTTTTATAAATATTCAATTGAAGGTTTAAATTGTGACAGTAATTTAAAAAATTTATTGAAATAAATAATTATTAAAATTATATATATATATATATATATATAAATGATAAAATTTTAACTAACATTTAATATGATGAAAAAAATATTCAATGTTAATTATACTTTCACTTAATTTTATACACAAGATTTTATTATAATTTAGTTTTATCTTTTTAATTATCATTGTCTTTTGTTATAAATGGAATAATATCGAAATTTAACTTATAATTTTATGTTTATGGATTATTATTAGTTTTTTATTTGTAGAGCAATATTTTATTTTTCATTTTTTTAAAAATCCGTAACCAGTTATTTTTTGATTTGGAGGAGTCTTCTAAACTCTTGAGAAGCAGTGCCACTTGAAGAATCAACTACCAATAAAAGTTTATAAAATTTACAACTAAATTATAATTATAATCATATTAAAATTTTTGTAATATTTAATTATTTTGTAATATTTGTATAAAATAAATATATAATAATATTATTATTTTATTGATATAATTAAATCACACATATTTCATTAAATGATTGATATTAATAAAATATATGTTTCTTTATATTAGATATATAATTTTTTATGAAATAATTTCAGTAAATATATTTAAAAAAGTAAGACATTTATATTTTCTATTACTTTTTAAAATAATTTAATATTTTTTATTTTAAAGAATGCCTTTCAATTATTATTTTTTTATTATTTAACACCACTTATATAAGTTTTTATATAAATTTAATTTTTTATAAAATTTTAAAACTCACATTGTTTTAACTATAAATGTAAATCCTAACCTATAAAACTTAACTGAAAACTCAAAACATAATTTTGTAGGGTGAAATCTATTGTATTTAAATTTAATGGAAATTCATTTCAAAACATAATTTTGTAGGGTGAAATGTATTTTAATTAAATTCATTTCATAATTTTATAAAAATAAGGATTTTTTTAATCACGTATCATAATGTAATATAATACAAAAGTATATTTATGAAAATATATACATAATATAATTTAATATAGTGTTATTTATTTATAAAATAATAAAATTTTAAATAATTTTTAATTAAAATAAATTATAAATATAATATGATTGTAAACCCTAACTAAGTTTTTCTTTTCCTTTAATCCATTATAATAATTATATATATATATATATATATATATATATATATATATATATATATATATGTTATAATATATATCTTCAAATTTTACATTTGTTATAAGTTTTTAACAAATATTTCATCTTCTTATTTTATAAAGTAATTAATAGTTTAAATTTATAAAATATATTTAAATTTTTTTAGCATTTTACAATGATATTTAAAAGTGGTGATAAGTTATAATGCACTGAGTATATCCATTTAAAATTCTAATATTAAAATTGATATCTATTTGATTGTAATTCATAATTTTTTTATTTTTATTTAAAAAAATATGTACATATTTTACGATAGAAAAATACAATTAATTTTTATATTAATAATTATATATCAAAAAATATATAATTACATTTTACAATAAATCTTATATAATATGTTTGAAAAAATAATCATACACCATAAAATAAGAACCAAATTCATACTTTCACTATTTAATAAGGAACCTTCACAATTGATACAACTTTGTACCAAAATAATGACTTCGTCATCATCTCATCATCATCATCATCATCTAACCAGGACACGTCATCATCTCATCCTATCCAGCCAGGTGAACCGAACCAGACCATGACATTAGCCAATGCAAATTCTAAAAATATAGTCAGCTGGAATGCAAACCACGTCGGCTCCCTGAACGCCAGGATCGAACCACACCGGCCACCGAAACCGGCATAGTACCCATCAAAACAAAACGAATCTTGCACCGAAACCGACGACCAAGAAAACAAAGATTAACCACTACCGCATCGGTAATTAGTGGTAAGAAGCCTTATCTGAAGAAAAATCCATCGCCTTTCATTTTCTAAAGGGGGGTCTTCCCCTTTTGCTCTTGCTCCTACCCACGAAATTTTTATCGACTCCCATCTGTTTTCTTTTCATTTTGCTTTCTATTGTTCTTGACAGGTGAGAACAGCGGAATATTATCCTGCGTGCAAGTTGCTAGACCAGGTGTTTTCTGGTGAACAAGCTTGATGTCCAACAAAGCTTTAAGCTCTATGAAAGGATCCAGTTCAGAGTGAGTAGAAATAGAGCTGACCGGGATAAGTACCTCCAGTCGTTCATCTCAAACAAAACTTTTCGCCCCAAATCCTTCAACAATCTTGCGCTCCTCCATAAGATCCTCTTTGATCCTAGGGAGTTTGACGGCTACCACCTCCTCCTATTCACGGATCTCTACCTCTTCATTCTCTGCACCCAAATGGGAAACAACCATCTCAAGTGCTTCCTGCCTCTTTCCGTGGGATTCGACTTCGGATAATAATAGGTCAACCTAATTTCGAGCCTCAGCCTCTCCATCTTTCATATCCAGAAGGGAATCAACCTTCTCAGTTTCTGTCTGGCACATAGGAAGAGGCTCCGCAGCCTTATTAGAGTCAGCTATCAACATGCTGCTCTTGATTTCCATATTCTTTTCACCCTTATGTTCGAAGGTGTAACAGTTAGGGCAGATTTCATTTGCTCTCTCATAGACTATGTTCTGCGTCCTTACTCCGCATTTGGATTTTAACTGAATAGAACTGTGTAAAACCTTCTCATTGTCGACATAAACACATAAATCTAGCAAAAGCCAGTCTACTTCTAGCTTTGCTGACAGAATCCACTGCAGCAGGGGACACAATAGATCTCGCGATTCCCCTCGAGATGTTATCTGTCCAAAAAAAACTTCCGCTGGAGAGCTGAAAGTCTAACCCAAAATGAGGTAGCCTTCCAAGACTCCTTAAAGGATTTAAAATCAAATCGAGTTATCATAAGTCCAGAGCCCCCTTTCAAGCACAGAAGCACAATCTTCATGGTTTTTAAAAGAGAACAGTAGGAAACCATTTACTATGGCTGCAATCTTCATCTGACCTTTCAGGGTCCATCTTTTTCGGGCCCTCTCACCACATTCAGTTTTAAAATTAATGTTAATATTATATATTAAATAACCTAGAAAGTGGTTAGATTTTTAATGTCTACAATTTTTTTGTTTTAAAAACAGTACAAAGTGGTAAATATTAATAAGATGTAAAACAGAAATTTATATCGAATATATAATATTAAATAAATAAATAAAAATAAAATACAGTAATATATATTTTAGATAAATTTATATAAAAAATTATCAATAAATATTATTTTTGAGGTGTTTAAATATATTAAGAAAAATATTTTTCAATTTCTTATATAGATATATTGAAAATATATATACTTTTTTTAAAGATCATTATGGGGTTGTATTGGGCCCCCAACCCATGAAAAGAGTTTTACATAACACAGCACAACGCCAACCAAAGACCATAAAAACAAAACATCCTCTAGTTACAATATCGAACGAAGAGCCCTAGACAGGAACATGCATTCAACAGAAGATCCCAAAAACAACATACAAAAAGGAACCAATTAACGATACATTGGATAGGACCAGGAACTGCAATCTACCATTTTTAAGCATTTATTCTCGTAGGACCTCATCATTCGTATCAATCAGTAGCACTAAATCTCATCCATCCCCAACCGCTTCCTCCTCCCAGGTAGCAACATCATTAGAGATAGGTTTCCACTGTTTTATTCCCTTTGATGACGATGACACTGAGTGAGTGACACCCTTCGGTGTAACAGGGCCTATTTCTTCCACCTTTACTAAGCTGAACCATAATGATGTTGCCACCTTGCCTATGAGCATCCATCTTACCAATTTTTTGATTGCCTCAACACGCCCCTACTCATGTTGATACTCCTGCAAATGGACCAACTCTAGGAATGGGTTTTTTATTTGCGATAGAAATGTCATAAAGATGAATTTCCCAATTTTCATATCTGGGAGGACCACCTTCTTATGTAAATCTTCCACAAATCCTAATAGGATCATAAATCTCGACTCAAAAGCCCTAAAGGCAAAAGTTGAAATAAATCCTAAGCCATCCCGCATAGAGAACGACATATTAGGTAGAGGAGTTAGGTCATGTAGTAGAATCTTCTTTACCATACCAACTTGAAACTCTAGATGAACACAGAAAACCACCACTTTCACCATAATTTAAGCATCAGAAACTAGAAACATTATATCCAAGGTGAAAATCGTTGCCACTTCAAAATTTACCCTACATTTTACCCCCTTTACTGGAAAGTCTTGCCCCAAGATGTCCATAATTACATCATACATTTTTTTGGTTCGAATCCAAAAAATATTATTAAAGTGAACATGAGATAATTGCCCTTCAAAAGCCATCTCTATTACCTGGCTCACATCAGAAATGCATGTAGTTGTTAATGCTATCTTACTCGCACACTCCATATAGATCCCAACCAAACACCACACAACACATAGCAATTGACAATTTGCATATATAGGGCATAAACATTGAGCCTGCATTAAACTTAAAGAGGGTTGAGGGAAGTCTCTAGGTTGTGTCCTGCTATGAGATGCCATCAAAGCAACCAATAATAGATTCCATCATGCATTAATGTCAATCCACCAACCAAATCCCATCATAAACACCAAGCGTTTCATGCTATGATGAAAGGTGACATTAAACATAAAAGCCTAAGAGATTTAAACAACACCCCCACCATAAAAGATAGATCACTGCTTAAATAGTTATAGATTTTGAAATTGCTTTGTGGAACAAAGTAATACAAAATAGATATCAAAATAAGGATTAACAAAAATCAATTGTTGATGCAACTGGGAAATCATCCCATGCATCTTGGAAATTATCCACTTGACATATCTCTATTTAATCAATCCCACAGTTAGCCAAGAAATTTGTAGTCAAGTTTGCCTCATGATAGCAATGTTTCCACTCCACCAAAGAAAAAACATCTAGATTCTTCTAGGTATTCTTCAAAATATTTTCCAAGTGCCTAGAGTTAGCTTCATTTTTGTCCAAGGGTGAGATGACTACTTGAGAGTCACCTTCAATAATCAAATTCAAAATCCCACACTGTATGGCCAATTCAATGTCACTCGTTAGTGCTTGAGCTTTTGATTCATTATTGGATCCATCTTGATTTTTTTTAGATAGGGTATAGATCATGGATCCATAACAATCATGAGTGATGCAACCCACCCCTGATGCACTTCGGTTTCCTTGAACAACACCATTGAAGTTAAGTTTAAACCATCTTAGAGGAGTGGGGTCCATTTTTGCTTCCTTTTTTAGACCTTATTACTAATAACAATTAACCCATTAATGGGGAAATGGAGATCAGATTCTATTTTGATACTATCCTCATGTCCCAACTAGAAATAAATCCTTTGCATCTGTTAACCTAAGAGGAAATGACCTCCAATATCATAATCTCAATATCTCAGAGGATCTTTGGATGAGAATTTTCTTTACCTTCAAAAATGTGAGAGTTTCTTTCCTTCCATAATGATATGATCTTGATATTCAAAATATGAATAAATACCCTTAAGGTAGGGCAACACCATATAATACTCCTTTAGGAAGGAATAACTCCACAATATCTCTTCGAGGGGACAACCTCCAATATTCTCGTATAATAGAAGACTCAATGCTTACATGATATCTTTACCATGATAATCATATCCTATATATCGACATCTATCTAACCCATGGATGGGTAACCTCCTAATCCCAATGTAGGCTGACCATTACCCAATGTACTAATTCCATAAGTTACTCTATTATCCTAGTATATTGTACCTATATAACTAACTAAGGGGATGTGTGCCATATGTTGGCATCTCCATCAACCCATATACATTAACATATCATATCCCTATGTACATAGCATTACTTCTCTCCTTGACATGTTTCATCCCCGAAACATAGGAAGAAACCGAATAATGAGTGTGCTTCAAATCATTACACACTTGTCTCCAATCTCAATCATCTCGCCATCCATATGTGATCTTGGCAGGTGATAGCTCTCCAAGCTTGTTTCCAAATTCCATTGTGCTCCTCTGATTTTGTTCATGATCATAATTATACTACTTTGGTGTCCAAGCATAATTATTTCTCTTTTTATTCCATGTACCATATTCTATTACGCTACTCTGATTCCAACCATGACCAAAATAGGTATTCTTCCATGCATAGTCATAGTGATTTCCCCATTCATTCTATGTGCCATAGTATTTTTTCTTTGGATTCCATGCATATCCATAATGATTGGAAATTTTATTTCCTATATAGACAAAATTATTGTTGTTATGACACTTCCTCACCTGATTCCATTATTTTTTCCTCTCATAATGATGCGGGTGTTTATATACCTCAACCTTTTCCAATACTTTGACCTTATCCATCTTTTCTTCTACCTCTTCCACATTTTCCTTCTTTGTCTCTTGAGTAGATAAAGTGTTCATTTGTAGTGTGTCTTTATCTATATCATCTAAATCTTCATCATGATCTTCATCACCTGTTTCAATCTCATCCTCATGATCTACTTGGATTGTCATTGGTGCCTTTTTAACTATGACATCTTGTAAAGTGATCTTCTTTTTCTTATACCAAAACTTCATGAACTTTTTTTAAACATTAATATTCATTATTCCCAAAGTCTCTAACCATGGATATCCCAGAACTATATCCACATCATCCATATCCAAAGCATAAAAATTTGAATGCAAAACATATTTTTCCATAATGAGCTTTAGATATTCAAACATTGAAATACTCTTACCATCTACTTGAACCTCTTTGATATTCTTTGATTGAACATGTAGATACTTGGACACATTGATGTTGATGAAGTTATACTTACTAGTAGGGTTTATGGACACAACAACCCTTTTCTTTTGAATGCATCCATAAAATTGAAAAATTGACTCAGATTTCTTTAGATCCAAATTATTTAAACCCTTCTTCTTCTTCTTCTTCTTCTTCTTCTTCTTCTTCTTCTTTATATCCCAATGATATAAAAAGATTTGTTCCATTTCTTTTCATGAAGAAAACCTTTCTATATAACTCAACTGATCAAACCAATGTAGTGTAGACCCAGACAAAAAAGAAAGTAATCATCTTTGCCCAAAAGTTTTTTCAAAATGATTCTCCAAAAGGAGCCACCATTCTCTAGCATCAACATCATCTTCCCCTAAAAAGTTTTACAACTCCATGATCCACAAAAAAAATTAGGGTTCATGAAACCCTAAATATCAATAACTCATACAAAATGATCCAAAAAATCCCAAAATTTTACTGTAGCTTCCTCTTATGATATTGTAACCTTAGTCAAAATTTTGTGAAACAATGTCACAAATTTTGATTTGTAGATTGAATATATGAAAAACCATAACAATTCGCTCAAAAAAACTCCACAAATTCTAAACTTTTGACTGTACTTCTCTTATGTCTTCGTATATTTCTAGTATAAATTTCAAACAAAAATTCCTTATATTTCGAAAGATATAGTGAAATTAGTATAAACACTAAAACAACAATAACTCACTCAAAAATAATAAAAAACCCTCAATTTGTTTACTATGACTTATTTGAAATATTATCCATATCTACTAAAAAAATTGTAGAAAAAATTGCAACCAATAAAAAGTTATTTATCATTCCAAAAAACTAGGGTATCACTCCACACAAATTGCCCAAATCGAAGCTCTGATACCACTTGATATGATCTTGATATTAAAAATATGAAAAAATACCCTTAAGGTAGGGCAAAACCATATAATACTCTTTTAGGAAGGAATAACTCCACAATATCTATTCAAGGGGACAACCTCCAATATCCTCTTATAATAGAAGACTCAATGCTTACTTGATATCTTTACCATGATAATCATCTCCTATATATAGACATCTATCTAACCCTTGGATGGGTAACCTCCTAATCCCAATGTAGGCCAACCATTACCCAATGTACTTATTCTATAAGTTACTCTATTATCCTAATATATTGTACCTAAATAACTAACTAAGGGGATGTGTGCCACATGTCGGCATCTCCATCAACCCATATACATTAATATATCATATCCCTAGGTACATAGCACCTAAAGTCCAGGTCATAATAGCTAGATTGTGATGCCACAATCTGAACATGGAATTTTTAGCATCCCCAATTGGCCAAGAGGAGAAACCCACTAGTAATGTTTGAGGCCAAGCCCATGATCACTCTAGTTTAGTGTAGAGCCATTACCAGTAGCAAGTCACTTAAGGGCAAGAGAAAAGTAAATGATTAGTTATTTCTTCATTATCTTTGTAAAGAATACACCATAAAGGACTGCAGACACACATCTTTGAAAGCCTATCTTGGGTCAAGATTCTATCTTGAACTACCAACCACATAAAGGCCCAAACTTTCTAAAGACCATATTTATCCCAACAAAAAAATCTAGTCCAAGATATCAATTCACCATAGCATCAACCATTTGATATTTAAGACTAACCTTGTAACTTCCCAACTTAGCGTCAATCTTATCAACTTTTTTATTAGGTAAAATATTTCTCAATTTCAAAAAGATAATAATAAGAACAACCTAATTCCTCGATATACCCAATCCCTTGGGATCTTTCCATACCTAGCTAATCAACCCAAAATTGTCCTGAGGTATGAAATAATCTACAACAAAAGAGCCCCAAGTCATAGATAGAATACATTTGTCCTCCCTCAATGCCTATATCTCAACTGAGGGTTTATGTCCATTCCAATAATCATCCTAAAATATAGTAGTCCTACCATTATTTATGGTCTAAGAGACATGATTCACTATAATGTGGTTGCACTTAAGTAGGAAATTCCATAACTGAGAGCCTTGGGGAGGATCTACTATATAAATGATGCTCTAGAGGTCTTCTAAGTATAAATATTTACTAGAAAACACTTTAACCCATAGGGCCTCTAGTTTAAAAACCATAACCCATACCAATTTTGCACCCAACACTTGATTCTAAAGGTTTAGATTTTTAACACCCGCACCACTCATTTCCTTGACTTTACAAAGCCTTTCCCATTTCATCAATGGGTTATTCTTCTGATTATGGGTCCCTTTCCATAATAAATTATTTATAATTCAATTTAATTCTCTAACACTGTGACCTCAAGGTTGAAGAACCAAAAAATAGTAAGCTGGAAGTTCACTAAGAATCAATTTTATGAGGGTAATACAACCCGCTAAAGAGAGCCATTTGCCTTGCTAGGAGGCAAGTGTTATATATATACTTGGTAGATATATAAAATAATAATTAATTAAAATTTATTTAATATTTATAATTTAACAATCATATTTTTTAAACATTTATTATAATTCTATTTAAATTTATTATAGTTCAATTTAAAGTTTTTCAATCTAAAAAATATCAATAATAAAATAAAAAATGTGTACAATGTATTTTCTTATTTTACATTTGTGTTAGTGTTATATATATACTTGGTAGATATATAAAATAATAATTAATTAAAATTTATTTAATATTTATAATTTAACAATCATATTTTTTAAACATTTATTATAATTCTATTTAAATTTATTATAGTTCAATTTAAAGTTTTTCAATCTAAAAAATATCAATAATAAAATAAAAAATGTGTACAATGTATTTTCTTATTTTAAATTTGTGTTTATTACATAAAATTATTTGAAAGGGAGGGGAAAGTAAAAGACAAAAAAAATTAAAAGTGAGGAAAAAGTATACATGATTAAATAAACACAATTTTAGTCACCTTCGTATATTGAAAACCACCAAAACATAATCAATTTATTAAAGAATACGTTAATGTGAAAGAGATACAAACATTTGAATGAAAAATTAAACATATATTTCTTAAAAAAAATACCAAGATGATAAAAGATGCAATGTTTTACTGAAGCTATAAAAAATATGTATTGTCTAAGTGTCTTATTAGTACCTCCCTACTACTATTTTAAAGCCTTGCACATATTAATCGATTTTCTTGTTAGTTGACTACCAATCACATAGAGTTATTCATTGAAAACAACAAACATTTTCCAATGTCCACTGATAAATATTATCATTCTATTTGCCTTCCTAGTTGTTGTTAAACAAGCAATAGTTCATCTGAAAAGTGATGAATGAAAGTATTTAATTGGGTTTATTTGCTTTGGATCTGTTTAAGAACAATATTAACATGCTTGGTATTTATAGTGGTTGTCTAGAAGATGTGTTTACAAGAGATAACTGTAGATGCTAACACGTGCAGATGCTCTTGAAATAAAAAAATAGTGAGGTTTTACAAGGCTTGCTTTGAATTTAGGGAGCCCTATGAAGTTATGTGTGATGGCAACTTTGTTTACAAGATGTTAGAATCTCATCTACAAACATACAGAGTTTGGGTTTCATTTCGGTTCTTTATGTTACAATCTTCAAATGAATGTAATTAGAAAACCACCATAAACAATAATATTCCTTGAAGCTCTCAATGCACCCTTTGAGTGTTAAGTTTTCCTAATCAAAAACTTTTAAACAACATTTATCTGACCAAATTTGGCCTTGTAATTTGTTTTTTTTATTTTTGGCATAAAACCTTAAATTGTAATGTTTCTTAGCACCAGTTTATACTTATTTCTATGTGTAAGTATATCTGATTTACCATTCATGTAGACCCAACCTTAGAACTACATGTCGATGGGGTGCTTATACCAAAGATTCTAGTAGGAGTATAGGAATAAATTTAGCCTTTTTTTTCCATTTTTAAGAATCCAACATCTTAGTGAAGGCACTGCTTATATTTATGTTTAATATTGTAGCTAGCCAAAATATATACAAAGTATCAAGAGGTTGTTGATGCATGGAGACATAGGCAATTTTAGAGTGGGTAATTGTTCAACATATATACCATGCCATCTTTTAACATGCTTACACACATTTTTTTCAAACCCAAATAAGATTTTTAATAGAGAAAATGATTTAAATGTTGAGAAGGGTAGGTCTTTATGGCTTCTCCTTTTATTCAACAACTAAACAATTCATTGATAAAATAGATGCCACAGTGTTAACAACTATTATTACAGGTATTTATTCCATTTTAAATTCTTTGAGCTTGCATATAAATTATACAGTCAATTTTGTTCTCTTTTATTGATCTTCACAATAAGAACAATCTTCTTATAACTTCTATTAAGTCACACCCATTTCATAATATAAAATTTAATTAATAAATTTTTAAGTCATAGCAGACACCCTTTTTTAAGTCCCTTCAAGACTACATGAATTCATTATCAACCTTACGCCAAAAAAATGCTTTGAACATATTTACTTTTTTCACTTTAATTTGATCAATCCTTAAAATTTTATGATGATTTTTGTTAAGGAACACACACCTATCTATAGTACAATAGTTAAATGGGTATTCCATGCTTTTCTACTATGTTCTTTGAACCCAGCTATACCTTCTACATTGAAAGGATTATAATTTAAGTGACGCAGATGATGATAAAAATATTTACTAGGTCTAGGCATGAGAACCAATTACATTATAGGTGAAACTAAGTGTGAAATGGACCATGAATGCCTCTTAGGACAATTATCCATATAAATCATGACAAACTCTTCAAAATGATGCATATATTCTTTAGCTAGCTTTTGTGAAACTATTTTTATTATGGATCATTTCTCGGGCAGTTGAAAAAGTGCTAGGGGATTTGACACATATGTTATGATAGTTGTAGACATTTTCCAAGTTGCTAACAATATTTTAGACACCTATATTCAATGTCTACAGTCATTCATTACTTTCATAGACCTCATTTTTACATCTGATAGTCACCATTCATCTCAGACCTCAACTGGGCTTCCATGGTAGCATATGAGTTTGAAGAGCTTGCTCTACTATTGAATGCTTGATCCTACATATTTGTCCATATGGCCTTCTTTTTCTACATTACTCAGTCCATTCTTAAATATGCTCTATCATTACTTGGACATGTAATCTCATTATGACCATCTGGATCGGTCGAACCTATTCTGTTGATTTCCTTTGGAACCTTTTTGCTTCATTTTTTGACACTGGCCATAAATCATTGACCTAAAGTCTTGAGATTGTGACATTTGGAAACATTATAGTTTATAATATCTCCTTGAATTTTAACTCTCACTCATGCCATCTATCTTAATCTGTACTATCAAGCACTAGCCATCGATCTTGATCTTGACTTGTCAACTCTATTTCAGCTTATGCCACATGTCAACCCCTCAAGAAACTTAACTATTTGACCCATCTTGCACCATTGGATCAAGATATATGATGCAATGTGGACCATTAGATCAAATAAGACCCACTAATTGAAACCCAATAGCTACTTCAAGATATTAAAATTGACATCTTTGCTCCCATCATTTGATGTTTGTATGACCGTCATTGACATTCTACATACTATTAAATTTAAGCTCCAATGTTTTTCCTTTTCTCTATCTAAAACTTCATGTTTGCATGACTATCATTTTATGTTCTCATAGACGTATTCAACATATCACAAACCATTAAATTTAGGCTTGTATGTATTTTTGTAGTGACTTAAAGTCGATGTCTATGTCAACATATCACATTATTTGAATAAATTTGAGGATTTATATCTTAAAGTGTATAAATCATGGAGGGCCCAAATTTGTTGGAGATGTTCCTAAGACCAAAATCATTGTGACCTCTTCATTTGTTAGCTTTTAGAACTTTCTAAATGCATTTAAAAAATGTTCAAGTGAGCTCACCTATGCAATTATGTATGACACTTTGACAATAATCTGGTTTAAAATGGCTAAGTATGGAAATTTAGCAATTTCAGTCTGAGAAGATAAATTTACTTATGCATAAATTTTGTCTTGCTTCATTACATGACCCAAAAACTAGTGCATATGTTCTTTGGACCAAACTAAAAATATCTATATGATCATTTTCTCTAGAAACTACCACACATGTGAGATATAACATCATCAAACTACCCACTTGGATTTATTTGAGCTCCTTTGAAAATTGGCTAAGTATGGAAACTTAGTGAGAAATGTTTGAGAGGCCAACATTGAACCCTCATATCTTCTGTTGTGCTTAGATGCATGCCCTAAATTTGGCATGTAGTAACTTAGGACTAAAATAAAGGAACCCATATGATCATTTATCATTGATACCTTCATGCATGTGATATATAACCTCATCAAATTGATCACTCAACTCTGTTTGAACTTGGATAACACAATGAAACTTTCATGAGAGGTCAATTTTGCACTTGCATATTTTTTGATGCACTTTATTGCATGATCTAAGATCTAGTGCATAATAACTAGGCATAAAAATGAACACACCCATATGATCATCTTCTCCTATAAGTACCACACATGCAAAATATGGCTACATCAATATGCTTACCCAGCCTAGTTTGAACTTAAATTTTTTTTCTAATTATGAAACTTGGAAAAATCTATATGAGAAGCCAACTTTGGACTTTAATATCTTCTTCTATATGCAACGTCCTATCCCACATATTAAATTAGATGATCTTCTTACATAAAGGAATCCATACATGTATTGAGTTACCCTTATGACCTTTGTACATGTGAGATCTATCCAGGCATGAGAACCAATTAAATTATAGGTGAAACTGAGTGTGAAATGGACCATGAATGCCTCTTCAGATAATTATCCATATAAATCAATGGTATCAGAGCAGTTTGTCTTGAGAGTGTATGATCCCAAGAACGCGATCAGGCTACAAGAAGCTTGGGTTGAAAACAACAGAGCTTCCAAATTTTCCACCTGTTCGCTCCAAATGACTTCAAATGGCGGACAATACCGAGACATCTGATCCTTTCAAGGAAATGGTGAATGAAGCCCTCCAACGGCAACAAGCGTAGATGCTACAACAGTTTGCCCAAATTCTTCAAACACTTTCGATGGGAAATCCTAGCTCGGTGGCTCCACTTCTTGGCTCTTCAACCAGGGAATGTCCTTTTAGTGCCCCAACACCTTTCAAGGTCCAGGTAAATTTTTATATTCCTACATTTGAAGGCAAAATTAATGCCGATGCAGTATAAAATTGGTTGGATCAATTGTCTTCCTACTTCTCTATAAATAATTTCACCGATGGAGAAAAGATTACTTTTGCTCTTTTGAAATCAACATTGCCTATGAAAAATTGGTGGGAAGTGTACAAAAAGAGGTTCAACATAGATGACATTGGCCTTGAGGTGGAACCTACCTGGGATAATTTTGTGGAAGCGGTGAAAGAAGAATACTATCCCATCAGAGCATATGATGATCTCTACATACAATGGCAACAACTTCGCTAAGGTAAAGAACAATCTGTTCAAGATTATACTGACATTTTTCATTCTTTATCTGCGAGATTAGGCACCCAAAAAAGTGAGAGACACAAGGTTCTCAAATATCGTGGCAGACTACAATGGTACATACGGGGAGAAATGGAACTCTTCAATTTGGAAACCATCGGTGAGGCATACAAGTTCACAGTGAAGATTGAGTAGAAGCATGGAAGAATGAATATAAAGAATCAGTCTTCAAAATGGAAAAGTGACAAAGAAGGCCAAAATTGGAAGCAAAATGAAGGAAAGACAGGGAAGTGGTGTGATTATCACAAATCTGGAACTCATTCCAAAGAAGAACGTCGAGCTATCAAATCACTACTTTCTGAGTCACAATCCTCTGTTTTACCTCATATAGACCCTGCAGTTGAAGAGGTTGAAGAAGAAATTATAGATGCTGATCCTGAAGCCATTGTTGCTTCATCACAGACACATGACAAGATGCTAGATGACAAGGAAAGGTTGTTTCACTCTACGTTATGGGTGAAAGCTAAGCCTCTACATTTCATCTTGATAGTGGAAGTCAAAAGAATTTACTCTCTGCTAATGTTGTGAAAAGCCTAAATCTTTCTATGAAGCCTCACCCAAAACCATACAGTATTGGATGGTTGAGTCCAGGGAGAAACCTCCATGTTACCCACCAATGTCTTCTCTCATATGCAATACAACCTTTCCAAGATGAGGTCTTATGTGATGTGGTCAATCTAGATGTTTTTGATGTACTCTTTGGTCAGCCATTCATGTATGATTGACATGGTATATATGAATAGAGAACTAGAAGGACCACTTTCACTCTTGGAACACGGTGCTACAGGGTACCAAAAGTACCACCTTCTACATTTGTCTCTCTGATTAGTGCCAAGAAATTTGTTGTCATGGTGGTCCAGCCACAAGAATCTAAAAGGGCCAATGTTACAGCCCTGACTACACAAACAACACAACAACAGAATTAAATAGATATCAATTTGAAGAAGTTCACAACCTTCCATCCACAGACTGATGGTCAGACAGAAATGGTGAACAATCAGGTATGCAACAAGAATCAAATCAAAGTAAAACTATCACACTTGATGAAAAATCTTGATGTAATGGGGACCATTGCTTCTCAAGGAAGGAGGAATGATCCGGACAACAATTCAGATAACAATTCGGGTGATGGGTCCACGCCATTTGATGGTGGAACTTATGGGAGCCATAACTTTTGTATCGTAGCTCCAATTGACTCGTTGTTTGAACCGTTGGAAATCTAATAATGAGGGAAACATTGTGAGATGGCATGGAGATTTTCTCAGTAAAGTTTGATGCCCTAAAACCCAATAGAAGTGTCCCAAATTTCAATTTTATTAGTCCAGTCTAAAAATAGTAAGTTTCTAAAAATAGTAATTCCTCAAATTTTGTATTGTTGTAAATCGTCGAAGTCAAACCAATCATCTCCCTTGAGATTGGTGGGCTCTCACATCCTCCCCACACCTTCAAAACATGTATAAATGAAGATGTAACCTGAAATAGAAATCAGACATCTCTTCTCAAAGATAAGCATATGTTTGGGTCTGCAATTTTGATAAATAAAACATCTCTTTTCAGAGATAACATTATTTGAATTGTGTTGTTCTTATTTCTTTGAATTATATTTCAACCAAAGCTTTTGAGTTTTGGATCAGTGGTATCAGAGTGGTTTGTCTTGAGAGTGTACGATCCCAAGGACGAGGTCAGGCTACAAGAAGCTTGGGTGGGAAACAACAGAGCTTCCAAAATTTCCAATTATTCGCTCCAAACGACTTCAAATGGCAGACAACACTGAGACATCTGATCCTTTCAATGAAATGGTGAATGAAGCCCTCCAATGGCAACAAGCGCAGATGCTACAACAGTTTGCCCAAATTTTTCAAACACTTTCGATGGGAAATCCTGGCTCTACGGATCCACTTCTTGGCTCTTCAACCAGGGAATGTCCTTTCAGTGCCCCAACACCTTTCAAGGTCCAGGTAAATTTTGATATTCCTACATTTGAAGGCAAAATTAATGCCGATGCAGTAGAAAATTGGATGGATCAATCGTCTTCCTACTTCTCTGTAAATAATTTCACCGATGGAGAAAAGATTACTTTTGCTCTTTTGAAATCAACAACATTACCTGTGAAAAATTGGTGGGAAGTGTACAAAAAGAGGTTCAGCATAGATGACATTGGCCTTTAGGTGGAACCTAGCTGGGATAATTTTGTGGAAGCGGTGAAAGAATAATACTATCCCATCGGAGCATATGATGATCTCTACATATAATGGCAACAACTTCGCCAAGGTAAGGAACAATCTGTTCAAGATTATACTGACATTTTTCATTCTCTATCTACGAGATTAGGCATCCAAAAAAGTGAGAGACACATGGTTCTCAAATAAAACGTTGGACTACAATGGTACATATGGGGAGAAATGGAACTCTTCAATTTAGAAACCATCAGTGAGGCATACAAGTTCACAATGAAGATTGAGCAAAAGCATGGAAGAATGAATATAAAGAATCAGTCTTCAAAATGGAAAAGTGACAAAGAAGGCCAAAATTGGAAGCAAAAGGAAGGAAAGACTGGAAAGTGGTGTTATTATCACAAATCTGGAACTCACTCCAAGAAGAATGTCGAGCTATCAAATCACTACTTTCTGAGTCACAATCCTCTGTTCTACCTCATACAGACCCTGCAGTCAAAGAGGTTGAAGAAAAAATTATAGATGTTGATCCTAAAGCCATTATTGCTTCATCATAGACACATGACAAGATGCTAGATGACAAGGAAAGGTTGTTTCACTCTAAGTTATGGTTGAAAGGTAAGCCTCTACATTTCATTCTTGATAGTGGAAGTCAAAAGAATTTACTCTCTGCTAATGTTTTGAAAAGCCTAAATTTGTTTATGAAGCCTCACCAAAAACCATACAGTATTGGATGGTTGAGTCCAGGGAGAAACCTCCGTGTTACCCACCAATGTCTTCTCTCATATGCAATACAACCTTTCCAAGATGAGGTCTTATGTGATGTGGTCAATCTAGAATTTTGTGATGTACTCTTTGGTCAGCCATTCATGTATGATCGACATGGTATATATGAATTGATAACTAGAAGGATCACTCTCACCCTTGGAACATGGCGCTACAGGGTACCAGAATTACCACCTTCTACATCTGTCTCTCGAACTGGTGCCAAGAAATTTGTTCTCATGGTGGTCCAGCCACAGGAATCTAAAAGGGCTGATGTTACAGCCCTGACTACACAAACAACACAACAACATAATCAAATAGATATCAAGTTGAAGAAGTTCACAACCTTCCATCCACAGACTGACGGTCAGACAGAAATGGTAAACAATCAGGTATGCAACAGGAATCAAATTGAAGTAAAACTACCACACTTGATGAAAAATCTTGATGCAATGGGAACCATTGCTTCTCAAGGAGGGAGGAATGATCTGGACAACAATTCAGATAATAATTCGGGTGATGGGTCCACCCCATTTGATGGCAGAACTTCCAGGAGCCATAACTTTCACACCGTAGCTGCAATTGACTCACCGTTTGAACCGTTGGAAAGCTAATAATGAGGGGAACATCGTGAGATGGCATGGAGATTTTTTCAATGATGTTTGACCCACTAAAACCCAATGTAATTGTCCCAAATTTCAATTTTATTAGTCCAGTCTAAAAATAGTAAGTTTCTAAAAATAGTAATTCCACGAATTCTGTATTGTTGTAAATCATTGAAGTCAAACCAATTCATCTCCCTCAAGATTGGTGACCTTCCATATCCTCCCCACACATTCAAAACATGTATAAATGAAGATGTAACCCGAAATAGAAATCAGACATCTCTACTCAGAGATATGCATATGTTTGGGTCTGCAATTTTGATAAATAAAACATCTCTTTTCAGAGATAACATTATTTGAATTGTGTTGTTCTTATTTCTTTGAATTATATTTCAACCAAAGCTTTTGAGTTTTGGATTAGTGGTATTAGAGCGGTTTGTCTTGAGAGTGTATGATCCCAAGGACGAGGTCAGGCTACAAGAAGCTTGGTTGGGAAACTAAAGAGCTTCCAAATTTTCCACTTGTTCGGTCCAAATGACTTCAAATGGCAGACAACACCGAGACATCTGATCCTTTCAAGGAAATGGTGAATGAATCCCTCCAATGGCAACAAGTGCAGATGCTACAATAGTTTGCCCAAATTCTTCAAACACTTCCGATGGGAAATCCTGGCTCTATGGCTCCACTTCTTAGCTCTTCAACCAGGGAACATCCTTTCAGTGCCCCAACACCTTTCTAGGTCCACGTAAATTTTTATATTTGTACATTTAAAGGCAAAATTAATGCCGATGCAGTAGAAAATTGGTTGGATCAATAGTCTTACTACTTCTTTGTAAATAATTTCACCGATGGAGAAAAGACTACTTTTGCTCTTTTGAAATCAACATTGCCTGTGAAAAATTGGTGCGAAGTGTACAAAAAGAGGTTCAGCATAGATGACATTGGCCTTGAGGTGGAACCTACCTGGGATAATTTTGTGGAAGTGGTGAAAGAAGAATACTATCGCATCGGAGCATATGATGATCTCTACATACAATGGCAACAACTTTGCCAAGGTAAGGAACAATCTGTTCAAGATTATACTGACATTTTTCATTCTCTATCTGTGAGATTAGGCATCCAAAAAAGTGACAGACATAAGGTTCTCAAATATCGTGGCGGACTATAATGGTACATACGGGGAGAAATGGAACACTTCAATTTGAAAACCGTCAGTGAGGCATACAAGTTCACAGTGAAGATTGAGCATAAGCATGGAAGAATGAATATAAAGAATCAGTCTTCAAAATGGAAAAGTGATAAAGAAGGCCAAAATTGGAAGCAAAAGGAAGGAAAGACTGGGAAGTGGTGTTATTATCACAAATCTGGAACTCACTCCAAAGAAGAATGTCGAGCTATCAAATCACTACTTTCTGAGTCACAATCCTCTGTTCTACCTCATACAGACCCTAGAGTCGAAGAGGTTGAAGAATAAATTATAGATGCTGATCCTGAAGCCATTGTTGCTTCATCACAGACACATGACAAGATGCTAGATGACAAGGAAAGGTTGTTTCACTCTAAGTTATGGGTGAAAGGTAAGCCTCTACATTTCATTCTTGATAGTGGAAGTCAAAAGAATTTACTCTCTGCTAATGTTGTGAAAAGCCTAAATCTGTCTATGAAGCCTCACCCAAAACCATGCAGTATTGGATGGTTGAGTCCAGGGAGAAACCTCCGTGTTACCCACCAATGTCCTCTCTCATATGCAATACAACCTTTCCAAGATGAGGTCTTATGTGATGTGGTCAATCAAGATGTTTGTGATGTACTCTTTGGTCAGCCATTCATGTATGATCGACATGGTATATATGAATCAAGAACTAGAAGGATCACTCTCACCCTTGGAACACGGCGCTACAGGGTACCAGATGTACCACCTTCTACATTTGTCTCTCTGATTAGTGCCAGGAAATTTGTTCTCATGGTGGTCTAGCCAGAGGAATCTAAAAGGGCTGATGTTATAGCCCTGAGTACAGAAACAACACAACAACAGAATCAAATAGATATCAAGTTGAAGAAGTTCACAACCTTCCATCCACAGGCTGATGGTCAGACAGAAATGGTGAACAATTAGGTATGCAATAAGAGTCAAATCAAAGTAAAACTACCACACATGATGAAAAATTTTGATGCAATGGGGACCATTGCTTCTCAAGGAGGGAGGAATGATCTAGACAACAATTCAGATAACAATTCGGGTGATGGGTATACCCCATTTGAATGTGGAACTTCCAGGAGGCATAAATTTTGCACCATAGCTGCAATTAACTCGCCGTTTGAACCGTTGGAAAGCTAATAATGAGGGGAAAATCGTGAGATGGCATTGCTCATGGTGCTGGGCATACCATATTTCACTTGGTAGCTTGGCATAATATTCACGATTTGGCCTTTATAAAATGGTCTTTATATGGTGGTCATACATCTTGGGGTGGACTTTAGCAATGTCACAATATAGGATGAGAGCACAAATGATGATGAATTAGAAAATGTTTTTGCATAATTGGTTGAGTCCCCTTTATTGGTGAAACCATACGTTTCTTGAACAATACTTCAACACCAATTATATTGGCTCTATACGTCTAGATGAGAGCATAAATGGTATGTATTTTTAGGGTTAAGGCATAAAAATTTCAATATCTGAATAACAAAGAATGTCTATCTTTGTGTGTTGCACAAGTAAGTAGGACATGACCACTCTAACATGCCTATAATAATAAAGAGTTGGTTGCATTGAAATGGCACAAATCTATAGGCAGTATGGTGAGTCAAACCATAGACAATACACATGTCCAAACCATGATTCAACATTTGAGAGTGATGTTTTGTGTAGGATATGTGGTGATGGTGGACATCCAACCATTGATTTCCCAATGAAAGGATCATCACAAGGGGTTCTAGAGTACAAAACTATGGATGTCAAAGACTAGGTAATGGGAGTAGTGGAAAAAATGAAGATTTAGAGCCCCATCAATGGTAGGGTTAACAAGGGCAATTAGAATTCAAAAATCTATTAATCTTGTTTATTGTAAATGTCCATGCCTATAGGGAAATGAAAATTTTCATTGGTGAATGATTCAGATTAAAATAAATGGTGCACAAATAGAGATAGATTATTGTGTTGAAGTGAATAATGGCTAAGGAAAGGGTTGGATTCTGAGAAACTTTTTCTAGAACGTGCTTTGCTAAACTAGGTTAGAATGGAGTCAGGTGGAATATCAAGAAAGGGAAAGGTTCAAAAGTTGAAAATGAGGCTCCAAAGTAAGTAGGATATTTTGGTGGGAGAAGCAACTTCCAAAAATAAGTTTTCAAAATTCAAGTTGATATGTGTAGTCAAATCTCACAATCCCATCAATCAACTCAACATGGAGAAAGTCAACTCAAATGGAATTTTATGGAGATGTCAAGGAAGAATGCAATTTTACATATTTGTAATTATGTAAATTATAAATTACACTTGTATCTTCCAAACCTACTAGTCAACATTGGTCAAACAAGGGGTCCAAATTTAAAGCAGAACATTCAAGGCCAATTACAATTTTGCATTTTTGCAAATTGCACTTGAATTTCCCAAGTCCACTGAATAAAATTTAGAGGGGAATTGTAACTACAATTTGTAAGTTTTAATTTTCATTGGGAGTTCCTAGTTCCCTAAGGGAAATTTTGAGGATAATTGCAGCTATAATTTACAAGTTACAATTTTCCCTTTGAGTTCCCAATTCCCTGTGGGAACTTTTCATGGGAACTAAAAATATAATTTGCAAGTTGTAATTTACCCTTGGAGTTATTAATTCACTATGGGAAATTTTAAAGGGAATTGCAACTGTAAATTGCAAGTTGACAATTCTCAAGTTGTAAATGCGCTGCCGAGTTTTGAATTTCCCCCAAACAAAGAAAGTGCAAAATTGCTAATGAAACCCAAAGTTCCCCAAAAGGATAAAAAGTTAAAAATTATTCACTTAAAATCCAACAAAGTTGGTGGCAACCTTAAAACTCAAAATTTGAAAAAATCAAAGTGTTAGAATGCATGTAAAGTCTTTCTATTTCGCATATTTTTCTTATTCGAACACAGCCATGGGAGAAATATTGCAGGTCTACAAGATCAAGGTAGGACATTTGAAATAAGATCATTCGAATGGACATGGATATGAAGTGTTCCAATGCCATCATTATAAGGCAAGGGTTATTCTTTGGCATGCATAAGAGGAAGGTCAGCTATCCAAGAAGATTCTAGATTTGAAAATGAGTGGTTAAAGACATGTCTGGGTAGTTGCACAATAAGACAAAGGGTTTGTTTGCCTCTAGAATTAATATTCTCCTTCAAGCTCAAATGAAGTCCATTTCCAACAAATAAATCAATGGTTTGTTTCAATATATTCATCATTACATGTAGAGGCAGTTACAAGAATCATTTTCCCTATAAAGGCATAAAGATTCCAGGTATGGCAAAGAGCATTTTCCAAATGGAAGAATCTTGGTGGAACTTTGAAGGTTGATTGTAAATTTATAATATTTCAAATTATGACACATATTCTTGGAGTATAAAGGGGTGAGAAAATTGTTTAAAAGGAGGGCTTGTCCTCTTTTCTAAGGTTGTTGTTGGTTGTTAGTTTTTTCTAAGTCTAGGCTCTTCCAAATTTTGAGATTCATTATTTTGTGTGAATTTTATCTCTCTTGCTAAGGTGCTTGTAGTTGTATAGCCATTATAAAGCTTTTAGAGTATTTTAATATGTCTACCATGTCTAAGAAGGAGCAAACTCACCCTGCTTGTTCCCATCGCAGCATTTTGAAACATTAATGTATGTAGTATTTTATTTCAAGATAATGGAAAATACTTATGGTTTTTACTCTTTCCTATTGATGAAAAGCAAGAATATGTTTTGAAAACATAGCTGATTGGATATCTGGTCTTATGCTTATTAATGGTTGCCATTTTGGGCATAGATCTAGGTTATAATCCCCTTTCTGCATAGTTATTTAGAAATATGTTATTAATAACCTCTTAACGGCATTCTAGGTTTATTAATAACCTCTTAAATGCAATTTTTTCAAAAAATCATTTCAGTATTTACATTGTATTAGCACCAATAGATGCAAACCACTCCTTGTAGTTAACCTTAGCTTGTATTTTAGTTTTTCTACATCTTTGCAAATGAGTAATGTCATGAATATTGAAAGAATTACTATTATTTGAAAACCACAAAAACAACAATCTTTTTATAACTACCAAACTTGTCCTTCCCTATTCTACCCTACAAATAATATACCATGTTGAATATGTTAAGTATTTTTTACCTGTAGATGTATAAATATTGTCTACTTAAAATGTGTTTGTATTTTATGATTAAATAACAACATTTTAGTCTTCCATTTGACCCCCTGTTATTGAAAAAATCTTCATAATGAAGGTTAAAATGACATCCACATCTATCTTGAGTAGCTTGTGTCTACCCTAGTGCATTTGTGTGTTTTGTGTGACAACCTTCTTGGGTGGATTGTGCAAACTTGGTTATGCCCTGGTCAAATTTGATTTTTGTGCCAATAATCCCCATGGAGATTGAATTGAAGTATCCATCCATGTGAGAAAGATACCCCTTAGGTGATCTCACCTTGGTTCAAGAAGAGCCATAAGTAACAGGGAGCTAACCATACCTTATGTCAATGCTTTCTAGTCATTGTCTATGTCTAGTCCATCTTGATGCTAAACCCTTCCCTGGCTATAACAACACATCAATGGGTTTATCATTCACGTTTACCATTTTTATCAAGTGTGCAAGGATAAATAAATGGGTGTACAATTGGAAACCAACATATTCAAAATATTAATTATGTATATTAGATCTCACATAGTCACACAAGGTTTAATAATTTCATAAGGAAAACCCTCAATGTATATAACTTTACTCAGAGCCATACTTATAACTATTTTCTGGTTTTACTAGATATAAATATTCTTTTCACATGCCAACATTTTACTTCATGTGATTTTACATGGAATAAGATTAAGGTTTGTCTCCAAGGAAGCTTACCTTTCCATAGAGTGTGACCTAAGCTAGGAAAACATATTTATAGTGGCTAACAAAGGATTGAAGAATTTATAGGAGAGAATTAATGTACTCACTAAACCATTTTATACCCTTGATTTTTTCAAAAGAGTTATAATATCTTATCTTATTGAATAATTCCTTGGATACTTGGTCCCCAACATTAAACCAGTGAATATGTGCCTAGATTTGAGCACCTCAAGCTTGATGAAAATTTTCTAGTTTAATATTCTCTTTTATCTTACAATATTGATGATTAAGGGTTTAGTCTAAAGGAGAGTGTTTAATCTCCTTCTCAAGATTATCAAATTCCATTATATGAGAAGAGTTAGTGATTTTATAGGATAAGGCCAGTATTTTGAAAAAAAATCTTATAAAATTGGTTATGTGGAAAATGAAAGCATCCCACCATTATGTACAATCACAAGTATTAGAGGGGTGTAGGAAAAGGTTTTAAACCTTTTTTTATATGAGAAAGGGTTTAATTATGATAAAAATGTGAAATGTTAAGAAATCATTGATTATTAAAAAGAAAGTCCAGAGAATAAGATCATTCACGAAAATATTAATGGGTTGGTGTTTTGAAAAAATAATGTATGAGAGAACATTAACTGGCCTTTCATACTTAATATCAAATGAGAAAAAAAACTATTCAAAAATAAGGGATATGTCTAATCTGTTGAGAATCCTTTCACTCCCTTAGATAAAATTATACCATGTAAAATAAGGGGCTGGAGGAGATGATTTATGATGATAGTTGGGTTCAAATAACTCCAGTTTGTTTGGATGTAAAACTGTGCCTCCCATTCTTTGGCACATTATCTCATGGGCAATGTTCGTTCTTTAAATTCCATAAATTCAACCATGTTGAAATATCCATATATTAACCATTGGGTTATAGGGGGTTGATTTCACAAGCCACTATTAAAGCATTGTTTTCTCAATGATTTTGATGGAGGTGTAGATATTTTCAAGCATAGGGTTTTCTAGATAAATTTAAATTTTTTCCAAAGTATACAGTTATATGGGTCCTCTCTAAAACCCATTACAAAGGAGGTCAAAAGTGGTTCAATCAATGTGATGACTTCTCCATATCCCATCTCATAGTTAGACATGTGACATGTAGCATTAGGCTAGATAGTCTTAACTGCCATCTAAAGATAAAATCTAGTAATCCCCAGCTCTCGCAACTAGAGAATATGTAAAACTAAAAATATCAATTGGTTGATAGGAACCATGTACTAGTGTGTCATGTTAGTTAAACCTCATACATTCCATGAGTATAGATTGCTTGGAAAGCATCAATATTCATGTTTTTCCATCTTAGGTTTCTAACACTACAAACTAGGTATTCAAGAATTAAGAAATTAAACAACCACAATAGGTCATCACTCATTCTACATGAAATCCTCCTCATGTCTATTATGGGAAGGGATTTTTGAATAACGTGTAACTTGGTGATGAGGGGAGAGGGGAGTTTACCTAAACTTGGAAACAATAATGAAAGAATTATTGGATGAAAAAGCTTGCACTTGAAAGTAAGTTAAAATAGGATTCAAATACTTTTGGGACTTGAAAAAATCAAGTTAGAAACATATGGAGTACTTTTTACATTCGAGCTAAGGTTAGCTTGATCAGACTTGATAGTAGTGGGTTGGAAGATGGCTAGTGGTTGAGCCACCAGAACATTCGTGGTTAGTTTAGATATAGTTGTTAATATCTTATTATTATGGTTCACTTGATTGTTTTGATGACACACCATTTACCAACCATCATTTTATCCCACAAGGGGACACATGGGTTTATTTGTGGCTTTGGATAACAAATTTTTGGTTTCGATGAGTAGACAATCCTTGATCTTGTGGTGTAAAGCCTTAAATTGAAATCATGTGTTAGGGAGGTTGATGTACATAAATCATTGGGTGAAATGAAATCATAGAATATAACTATCAATAGTTTGAAAAAAGTTTTTTCAAAGGTTAATCTTGATAGAAACACTTACCATAGTGGTTAAGAAATTTAGAACTTATTGGTTTTGAAACACATGAACATAACTATGGCTTAAACAATTGTTCTAGAAAAGGCCCAAAAACTTATGCTATTCAAGCAAATGGCATGCTTTATAAAATTCATGTGAATCATGTAAAACATTATATTAGATTGATTATCCTAAATATGGAGTACATTATCTTGTGGAAGACCTCGAAAACAAATTAGGAAACTTTATACAATGACATTGTTGCTTCCACCAGAATGAGATGTATCTAATAGTGAACAATTGTACGAGAATGCCATTAAATAAAAAGCAACCACATATGGGGTGGAAACCCAAGAAGAAGGTATAAAAATTCTATCAATGAATTAATTTTTTTTGTAATGTTGATTAAAATAGTGGTCATATGATATTAGTGAAAAGCTTTAGGACAAACTTGGCATGATAAATACTCTAAAACATTTTCCTATTTTTAAGAGTGTAATATTTTAGATATCTCTACCAATAGAAATATTAATTGTATGAAAAATGGAATGATGAAAAAAATATACGTATCCATCAAATATTTAGAATAAAATCCAAGTCATGATTTATAATAAATATTTTCATGAATAAATTACAATAATAAAGCCTAAAATATTATCAATAAATGATGTTAAGTTTACATGTGAGTATATTCAGTTTTATGGACAATCTTTTTGGGGTTAATTATCCAGTGGATTCTCCAATACTTCCTTATTTTGACTTGATTCAAGATTTTTTTTTGTATAATTATTGAAGAAAGGATAATACAAATTCCTTTTTTTTCCATGTGAAGAATCCACCCTCGCTCAAGTAGTTTTTACTATTCTTCTATCCTTTGATAAAGAATATTAAATGAAAGGAAAGAGTTTATATATAATCTTAAGTAGAAAAATGTAAAAAAGTAAATGAATTCTTTAATTAATAAAATTTAAATTCTAATTCTAATTTATTTATATCTATAATATTAAGTTTGAATAGGTGTGATGAATGGCACAGATTGTTGTGTTTTCTACCACCACTAGGGCTTTATGCCCAAGAGCTTCCATGATCAGTCTGGAGAGAAAAGAATTCATGTGCCCTTCTACCAAAATATCATTTTCATTGTAAGATGAGGTTGGAATAAAAAGAAAATACTATTTAGCAGTGTTGGTAGATGTGAGGGAAACCTTGGTCGATTATGGGGAGAGAAGGGAGAAATTGAAAGAGACTGCATCAATTGGTGATATAGTTTTAGGGAATTCATCTACTCCTTACCAGATGGTTTTGTGAGTAATGGGTCAATATTTTGGCCAATTAGTTTTTTAGAGGAAACAAATTAGAACCCTAGGTATTTTAAAATCCTCGCCAATTGTGATTTTTGAAAAAGAAGCTCTAGAAGAAGTTCTTGTAAATGAGTTAGGGTTTTCTAAAAGGGGTTTAGTTTGTAGGTTCGATAGGTTTTGGCCTTCCCTTTTTGGTTTACATCAATGGATATCTAAATTATGGAAGCCAATATTGCAAGATAGTCTGGAGATATATCCTTATGCTAGAGGTTTCTTTATTGTGGTTTTAGAATCTCTAGCCGATTAGAATAAGATATTACAGTATAAATTGTGGATCTTGGATCATGATCTTCTTCTGAAACCTTGGTTTCTAGATTTTAACCCTTTATACGAAAATCTCTCTTTCAGACCCATTTGGGTGTGGCTTCCTTATCTTCCTCTATAGTTTTCATCAGAATCTTCTTTAACCGTTATTAGAAATTCCTTGGGGAATTTGTTGGAAATTGATGTATCTACTTTGAATTTTTCCAGAACAACTTTTACCAGGGTTCTTGTTTTTTTTAGATATTTCTCAAGCCCTATCTAATAAGATTGATCTTAGAGTTAAAGATAGGTGTTGGTTCTAAACCCTTGATTATGAGGGTCTTCCATTTAGGTGCATAAATTACTTCAAATTTAGTCATCTAGTTGTGTTGTCCCTCAAAAATATCACTCCTTTTTGGGACAACATTTGAACTATTTTTGGTCCTACAGACCAAAATCCTCTCTTCCCCTTTCAAAAATTGTTTGGAGCATTTAGGTTCTTCATTTTTCAAGCTTTCCAAAAATCTACAGACTCGCCAAGCTTGAATCTACGAACTCGACAGGCTCAAATCTATGAACTCTATAGGCTTGAATCTATGAACTCTGTAGGCTTGAATTTATGAACTCTGTAGGCAGGCTTGAATCTACAAACTCTGCAGGCTTGAATCTATGACCTCTGCAGGTAAGCTCAAATCTACGGACTCTCAAGGTTGGTTTCTATGGACTCTATAGGAAAGAAATGGGTTCAAAACTTAGCCAAATAATGAAGAATGAATCAATTGGACCATTAAACCATTGATCCAAAGTTGTTTCAATTGGTTGGTTCAATTGGTGGGTTTAGAGGTTCAACCAAATCTTAGAAAGATAAAGGAAGCAGTGTTTGAGTGAGACATATAATAAACCAATGAACTGATTGAAATTTGAACTGAAAGAGTTCAAAGTTGAATGGTTCAACATGGTTCAAAAGTTCAAAGGAGGCCTCAAGCAAAGAGAGAAGCAACATGGATGATTCCAAAGGCAAGTTCAAATGAAAGCGATGGTTCAACCAAGGAGCAGGAAAGCGATTGAACCAATAAGGTGATTGAAGCAAGAAAGCAATTGAGCTAAGGAGCTGAAAAGGCCACTCGAACCATTAAAATAGTCAACCAATGACGTCTCCATAGATGTCAAATTTAAGTTAAGGAAATATCCATTGAAATTCAAATAAAGCATAGAACTTGAAGGAAGAACCAAGCGACTAGCTGAAAAGATAGCCCGATAGCTCAAATCACAACATGAAGAGACAAAGCTGGAAAAGACAAAAGCAAAAAGAGGGAAAAGCTTGAAATGTCTATGTAGAAGTAATTTTAGTAGGTGGAATAGTCCACTAAGTAGGTATTTTGGCTTGTAGTTTAAGGATGCGGCCTATATTTTCCTTCCTTGAAGTAAAGACAAATGGACAGCTGTGAAGACGTCAGAGGGGATAGACCAGATGATCCAGACTCAGGAGAAGACATATGGGATGAAATGACATGCCATAGTTAAGATAGGTACCCTATTTTCAATGCAGTCCTTTGACAAACTTGAAAATGCATTGAAGGCATTGAATACATAGTATGGGCCGTTCTATGGAAAATAAGCACCCAAGTCTTTCTTGGAGCGCTATATATTGTAATCTCTCATTTGTTATAAGGGAGACTTTTCATTTTACAAGAGTGAAAATCTGCCCATTTTGAAAGAGAAAGACTGAGACTTTGAGCTCAGGTTGTAATTTCATTTTCATTTTTATCTGAATGAGAAAGCATGTTTTTCACAAACTTTGTGTTGTTCTGACTTGTGTCATTTTAGAACATCATTCTTACGTCTATCTTCTGAAGGTGTCCTTATTCATTTAAGTTGGTATGCAGAATTAGTGAAGGTAATAGGGAAGTGTCTTGAAACTGATTATGGGAAGACTTTGTGCTTTCACAATTGATTTTAGTCTGTGTTTTCCTTTTCTTTTTGTGTTGAGGATTCTGGGGTGAATTTGTGCCCCAATTATCCTTTGTGATATATTCTTTGGGTAGTTGAGGTGGAGAACTAGTTGAGGTGGTGATATATTCTTATCTTACTACCTAAAAGAAACTCCTGTTATTTCCTGCAAGAACACTTTTGAAAGAAGAGAAGTGCCTTCAGTGTTTACACCAGGATTTCTCCTTTGTTTATGAGCATCATCTCTAAAAGAAGAGAGATGGATGGTTTATCCCACCCCTGTGTCTTACTTTGTGCTTATTTATATTATATATAGCTCCTACATATCTACAGGGAACCTCCACTTGATGAGACGACAGATTTGTCCCCTGTTGATGTAGTAAACCTGCACAACTGGCTGACCAATCTCCCTATGTTGTGGTGATAGGAACTATTTTGGTCACCAGTTAGTTGGCTGACAAAATATTCACCCAATAGTTTTTGGCAACTCCGCTAGGGAAGAGCACACATTTTGAAGTCTCAAACTTCAAGCTGCAGTAGATCTTACTCTTTTTCATCTTTTGTTCTACAATCTAGCAACTCCACATTATATCAGAGGCCAAAAATCCCAAGGTGTTATTGACCCTGCTTTTAAGTTGGTGCAACAGAGTAATTTTGAGTTGTTTCCTCCACAACCTCACCTTAGATGAACTAGGAGTCTTCCTCCTAGCCCTACCAGGCCACCAAAACAAAGTAGAGCTTCTTTTTCTGCTGCTGGCCAAGCTTTACCTATCCACACTCCACCTGGATTAGTGATCGCACTTTTTCATAATCAAATCATGGCTCAAGGCCCCTAGGGTAATTCTTTTGATCCCTTGAACTTAACTCCACCTCTGCATGAGCTTCCACACAGTTCAAAGAAGAATTTCCCTAAATTCTTTGGCAATGGGAAGGTTCATCCTGATGAACACATTGCAACTTTTAGCATAGCCTACAGTGTAATAGGGGTGAAATTTGAAGACATAGCAGTCAGGCTATTCATGGAGACACTAAAAGGCACTACTATAGACTGGTTCTACCACTTGTAGGCTAGATCAGTGACTGACTAGGAAACTCTGAAAGACAAATTTGAAGCTAGGTTCAAGCCTATAGAAGATGCACATGCCTTGCTAGCCCAACTCACTTAGATGAAGAAATAGCCTCATGAGCCTATGAGGGATTTTATTTCTAGGTTTGACAAGCTGAGGCACAGAATTCCAATGGTCTCCCAGCCGATGCCTCAAAACCTCAAATGCTTCTTCATCAACTCACAACTACCTAAAGTGGGTTTCTTGCTGAGATGGGCCAGACACATAGACCTTACTGCTACTCAGGACTTGGCTACTGAGGTAGAAGATGACCTTATCTTGGTAGGAAAGATAAGGAGAGACATTAATAAAGGTAAATCCTCTTCATCTTCTAAGTATTCATTTGCAGTCACCACTGACCCAATGGTACAAAATCTAGCAAATGAAATGCTAGCTCTCAAAAAGTAAATGGCGCAAGGGATGTCATTTGCTCCTACATATAGAGATATGCCCAGGAGGACATTTCAAAATCAGGCATACTAAGGCAATGCTACCAAGAATTAAGGATAGAAAAATCACCTTCCTCCTCCAGAGAGGAACCTCACCCTTGAAACGCCTCCAAACAACTCGACAGTTGGATATCTTGAAGCTGAAATGAATTTCTCACTCCAGCTTGAATTGAAACCTGAAGATGATGCTAATCTCTTCACTGAGGAAGAAGAAGAATTAGCTGGCAACTCCCATATTGGTTTCTTGAACTATCAAGATGAACCAGAAGTGAAGGCAATGTAGCTAAGGGGTCATATGTTGTATTCACTCAATCTAAGAATCAATCAACTTAACAAGTTGATAAGGAGAAAGCAGAGGAGCAACCTCAACCAGTAGTTTCAATTGCTAACCAGGGATCCACTCTTCCTTTTCAACCAAAGGACCCTGTGATTTCGAGAAAGGTAAGCACCCCTATGCCTTCTACTTCAATTTCATAGTCCAGTCCTCCCCCTTTCAAAAATCAAAAGGATGAACTCCCATCATCTGCTCCTTGCTCATTCCAGACATTTGATATCATTAACCATATTAAGAGAACCAAAATTCAAAAGTCTAAATTTGAATTTCTGCAGTCCCATCCTGAGTAATTAGATAGACTATTTCAATGTGTTAAAAACTAGAACATCCCTGTTGAGTGAGAAATTCCCAAAGTGACACATGACGCTGCCAGGAATGCACCCACTAGAAAGAACCTTGTCACCACTCCCCCTGCTGCTCCTGGTAGGACTGAATTTTTTTATGTCTTATTTCTAATAAATGGACATCATCTGAATAATTGCATCATTGATTCTAGAGCTTTAGACAATGTCATGCCTACTAAAGTGGCCGAATCCCTTGATCTCACATTGACCAAAACTTTTAGTAGATGCTTCTCCATGGAGAACAAGCAAGTGCCTTTGCTGGGACAAATTAAAGATGCCCAATTTGTGTCTGCTACCTTTCCAAAAAAATAATCAAGATGACTGTCTTGGTAGCAGACATCCTAGCATCATATGGCATCCTTCTCAGGCAGAATTTTTATAGGGATGATGGTGGTAAATTGAGCATAGATTTATCAGAGGTGAGGATTCTAGTCAAGGGTGTTATGAAGAGGCTACTCCCTGAGAAGGAAGCAAAATATATGGTTACCCAGACCTTAGCACCTGAAGCTCAAATTATGTTTGAATCTTCAGGCATGGGTAACTACTTTCTATATAAGGATGGAGTTCATGAGACATCTAATGAAGCTCCTATAGATGATAGCTTGGAAATGCATTTGACTGGAACAATAGAGGAATTGGCTGAGCACAAGGCTAGGGTGGAAGTATCTCCACCCTTGAATGAAAAAAAATCTAAAAAGAAATCAGTATCAAATGAGGTATGGATTCTTGAATTTGATGGTAGCTGCTCTTCTACTGGTTCAGGAGCCAGGGTTGTGTTAATATCTCCTCAAGGAGATATTTTTCCCTCATCTTATAAATTACAATTTAGCAATATGAATAACACAACTAAATATGAGTCTCTGCTGCTTGGATTGAGAGTTGCTCGAGACAAAGGCATCACACTCCTTCATGCCAAAGGAGATGCTAAACTATTGGTTTTTCAGGTAAAGAACCTATACCAAACCAAGAATGAAAGATTGCATCATTACCACAATCTAGTATGTGACCAGCTTGAAGACTTTGATGCTTTCATCATCTCTGTAGTTCTCAGAGAATTCAATGATCAGGTGGATGTGTTGGCTATTTCAGCTACTCTCTTGGTCCCCCACCCAAATTTCAAAGGAGACAAGTACATGATTGAGCTGGTCATTTAGCCAAGTGTACCTAATAATGCCAGTCATTGGTAGGTATCTAACAATGATGACTAAATCATTGCCTTCCTGGATCAAAAAGATAGCTTTGAATGATTGCATTTTGAAGGCTGTAGATCTCAAAAGTGTGAAATAGCTCCTGAATCAAATGCAAGCATAGGTGAGGAGTTCTTGCAACTAAAAGGGAATAAGATCCCCAAAGGCCTGGTTTCCTTTGAGAAGCTATTTGATAAGCATGATAGATTCATCAGATAGTAGCCAATGGATTCAAGCTCATCTCAAGAGTTTGATCAAGTAAATTTGGGAACTAAAGAAGACCCCAAGATGGTAAACATTAGGAAATGATGTACTCTTGTAGAGCATTTCAAGTTCACCTCTTTGCTCAATGAATACATAGTTGTCCTAGCGTACTCCTATGCTGACCTGAAATCACTCTAGCCTGATGAAATTTGACACAACATCCCTCTCAAGGCTGATTCAACACCTTACAGGCAAAAGACCATGCAATATAATCTAAAAATATCACGTACTATTTTATTTGAGATACAAAAAATACTAAATGCTAGGATAATCTTCCCAATCCATCATTCCACATAGATTGCCAATATAATGCCTGTAAGAAAGAAGAATGGTGAAATTCGCCTTTGTGTGGACTTTAAGAATTTTAATCAAGCATCCTTGAAGGATAATTATCCTTTGCCAATCATGGATCAAGTGCTATAGACAGTGATAGGCTCGGAGATGTTATGAATGATAGATGGCTTCTCAAGATATAATTAGATCGAATTTGGTGAAGCAGACCAGCATAAGACTACTTTTACCAAGCCCTGGGGCACGTTTACATATAGAAGAATGCCTTTTGGCTTGATAAATGCTGCCTTTTGGCTTGATAAATGCTGGCACCACCTTCCAAAGAGAAATGGACCTTACCTTCCAAGATGAGATGGGTAAGTTCATCATAGTTTATCTTGATGACTTGACTGTCTTCTCTAAGCATCACCCAGATCATGTGAGTCATTTGCAACAAGTACTAGAATGCTACCACCAGAATAGCATTTCCTTAAATCCCAAGTAGTCAATTTTTAGATTAATAGAGGGAAAAATTCTCAAACATGTTGTGTCTAAAAGAGGCATAAAGATTGACTCAGACAGAGTCAAGTCTATCCAATAACTTTCCTTGCCCACAAGCAAGACTGTCGTTCACTGTTTCTTTGGAAAGGTGAATTTCTTACAGAGATTCATCCCCAAATTTGTTGAGAAGACCAGGCACATTGTAAACATGATGAAGGGAAAGGCCACCTTCAGCTAGATTGAAGAAGACAAGTCAGCTTTTGAGGATATCAAGACTGCCATTCCCCATGCTCCAATTCTGGCTTGTCCAAACTATAACAAAGAGTTCACCATTTATAGCTATGCTTCAGAACATACGCTTTCAGTAATTCTAGTTCAATGGAATAAAGAAGGTATGAAATCTCCTATTTCCTTCATGAGCTGTCCTCTCAAAGCTCATGAGCTGAAGTACTCAAATATAGAGAAGCATGCTTACGCAGTGGTGAAGGCCATGAAACATTTTCATTTTTACATCCTCAATTGTCAAGTTACTGCCTTAGTCCCTGACACCACAGTGAAATCTATACTAACTCAACAGGAGTTCGGGATGAAAAGAGGCAATTGGGTTGTAAATATCTAGGAGTTTGATCTGATCATCAAGCCAACAAAGCTAGTACATGGAAAGGGGCTATGCCAACTAATTTTTGATAACAAGCCAAGAGGAACAAAGCTTGAAGAACCAGAATTGTATGAGGATGACACCAATAGTCCTCTTTGTCTCCACCATGAATGAGTGGTACTCAAGCATTACCTATTTCCTAACTTATGGTGAATGTCCTGCAAACCTATCTTATAAAGAAAAGAGAACCATTAAGCTGAAAGCTACTAATTTTGTCCTCTGGGACAATGGCCTGTACAAGAGGAGCCTTGATGGAACATTCCTTCACTATGTGGACAAGGAGCAACAAAGTTGACTTCTAAAGTCCTTCCACAATTCAGCCAGTGGAAGACATTTTTTTCCCCTGTGACTGCCCATAAGATCCTATGAGCCAGGTATTATTGGCTGGCTCTCTTTCAAGATGCATACAAGTGGGTTAGGAGATGTGAACTCTGCCAATAGTCTGTTGGAAGGACCAAGCTAGCTGCTCTGCCTCTCGAACTAGTGGTCATTGAGGAGCCTTTCCAGTAATGGGGAATTGACTTTATTGGTGCTATAATCCCATCGTCAAGTGTTGGACATGATTATGTCCTTACAGCAATAGACTACTTCACTAAATGGGTGGAAGCAGTTCCAACCAAACATGCTACTTCAGAAGTAGTATGCAATTTCTTCAAAGAGAATATCATGTCCAAGTTTGGGGTCCCAGGCAAAATTGTCAATGACAATGCAGCCTATTTCACTTCTAAGGAGATTACTCAATTCTGCGTCTACTATGGAATTAAACTCTCCCACTCCTCTGATTACTTTCCACAAGGGAATGGATAGGCTGAGTCAAGTAATAAAAATTTGGTGACTATCATCAAGAAGCTAGTGGATGACAACCAAAGGACTTGGCATAAGGCATTGGTTGATGCTCTATGGGCAGACATAATTACACTAAAGAGAGAAATTGGTATGTCTCCCTTCCAACTTCTGTATGGTGTCAATGATGAGATGCCAATCACCTTGGAATTGCCAGAATTTAAATTGGCTAAGGTGATTGAAGATCAAATGTATGAGAGCTCACTTTAGAAAATGATCATGTGCCTTACTAAGCTGAATGAGCAGAGAATTATAGTGGTGGATAGAATCACTGCCCATCAAAGTCTGGTGAAGAAACTCTTCGACTAGAAAGCAAAGAATCATGATTTCTAGATTGGAGATCAAGTCCTGTCGTGGGACAAGATAAGAGAACCAAAGGGGATGCACGGAAAGTTTGATTCCCTGTGGAGAGACCCTTTTACTATTCATCAGCTCAATGGTAAAAATAGTTTCCTGTTGAAGTATCAAGATGGCACTCTCTTCTCTCTGCCTCACAATGGGCAACATCTGAAGCACTTCAACTCTTCAAGTATCAGATGAGTTCCCCTGTACATATGTATATCTATATAGTCTTTAGTTTTGTTATGTTCTTTTTATTTTCATTTTTTTGGAACCTTTCTTTTTGGGTAGCTCAACTCCATAGCCCAATGGCACACTTCAAGGCACTGGAGATTCTGGTTTCTACTCCCCTCAGTTTTTCCAAGTTCTCATCTGAAGGAATTTTCCCAACTGGAGCCAGCTGTTGTCCCCCAAAAATATCACTCATTTTTGGGACAACATTTGAACTAGTTTTGGTCCTACAGACCAAAATCCTCTCTTCCCCTTTCAAAAATTGTTCTAAGCATTTAGGTTCTTCATTTTTCAAGCTTTCCAAAAATTTACGGACTCGCCAGGCTTGAATCTATGAACTCTGCAGGTTCAAATCTATGAACTCTATAGGCTTGAATCTACAAACTTTACAGGCTTGAATCTACGAACGCTGTAAGCAGGCTTGAATCTATGAACTCTATAGGCTTGAATCTATGAACTCTGTAGGCAGGCTCAAATCTACAGACTCTCAAGGTTGGTTTCTACAGACTCTGCAGGAAAGAAATGGGTTCAACACTTAGCCAAATAATTATGAATGAATTGATTGGACCATTGAACCAAAGTTGGTCCACTCGGTTGGTTCAATCGGTAGGTTCAAAGGTTCAACCAAAGCTTAGAAAGATAAAGGAAACAATGTTTGAGTGAGACACAGAATAAACCAATGAACCATTTGAACTTTGAACCAAAATAGTTCAAAGTTCAATGGTTCAACATGGTTCAAAAGTTCAAAGGTGGCCTCAAGCAAAGAGAGAAGCAACATGGATGATTCCAAAGGCAAGTTCAAATGAAAGCGATGGTTCAACCAAGGAGTAGGAAAGCGATTGAACCAATAAAGTGATTGAAGCAAGAAAGTGATTGAGCCAAGGAGCTGGGAAGGCTGCCCAAATTGTTGAAATAGTCAACCAATGACGTCCTCGCAGACATCAAATTTAAGGTAAGGGAATATCCATTGAAATTTAAATAAAGTGCGGAACTTGAAGGAAGAACCAAGCGAATGGCTGAAAAGGTAGCCTAATAGCTCAAATTACAGTAGGAAGAGACAAAGCTAGAAAAGACAAAAGTAGAAAGAGGGAAAATCTTGAAATGTCTATGCAGAAGTAATTTCAGTAGGTGGATTAGTCCACTAAGCAGGTATTTTGGCTTGAAATTTAAGGATGCGGCCTGGTTTTTCCTTCCATGAAGTAAAGACAAATGGATAGTTGTGCAGACGTCAGAGGGGATAGACCAGATGATCCAGACTCGGGAGAAAACATATGGGATGAAATGACATGCCATAGTTAAGACAGTTGCCCTATTTTCAATGCAGTCCTTTGACAAACTTAGAAATGCATTCAAGGCATTGAATGCACAGCATGGGCTATTCTATGGAAAACAAGCATCCAAGTCTTTCTTGGAGTGCTATATATTGTAATCTCTCATGTTTTACAAGGGAGACATTTCATTTTACAAGAGGGAAACTCTGCCCATTTTGAATTCAATGTCCTCTTTTCGTATTGCGCTAAAGAGCTCTAATTTCTAATACTTAGAGTGAGAGATGGAGATTAAGGGAGCCTGTTTGATGGTATTGGCTCTCTGTGTTGTTGTGACCGTCACAAAGGCAGGAGATCCAGATATTGTCACTGACTTTGTTGCTGGCCTGATTGCCACTTCGGATGGGAGTTTCTTCACGTTCACAGAATTCCAACAGATCGCAAAAAACAATTTAACGGGCCAGACGACGGCGAAAGTGACAAAGGTGTCAATGGCAGAATTCCCGGCTCTATCGGGAATGGGCGTGTCCATGGCGGTGCTGCAATTCCCGGCGGGCGGAGTAAACCCTCCTCACACGCACCCTCGCGCCTCTGAACTCTTGTTCTTGTTGGGTGGATCCCTGAAGGTTGGTTTCGTTGACACCACCGGTAAGCTCTTCACTCAGACACTCGAGGCGGGGGATGTATTCGTGTTTCCTAAAGGCCTCCTCCATTTCCAACTCAATAATTACAATGATACCGAGTCGTTTGCTATTTCTGCATTCGGAAGCGCAAATGCAGGGACTGTGTCTGTGCCCAGCGCTCTGTTTGCAAGTGGTATAAGAGACGACGTTCTGGTGAAGTCTTTTAAGACCGATGAGAAGACTATTGACATGCTCAAGTTGGCCTTCACACCAATACCCTGATCAATACCCCTGGACTCCACTTCACTTTACTGCTTTCCGCGTATACCAGCGTCGGCCAATTAATGTTTTTCTGTTTCATTTTTTCTTACCACATATCTGTGAGTTGTGCATTGTTTTATGTAAACTAAAGATTCTTATGCAAGTATTTCTTTGGGTTCATTTCCTACCAATAATGATGGCATTTACTATTCACAAAAAGTTTGTGATGTAGGAGAACATTCCCCTCACTTTCAAATATTTTGCGTTTTAGTGTACCGAGAAGGTATAATTATTTTCACATTCTTATAAAATTATTTTTATTTCTGTTGTGTCTGTTGGGTTGTGTGTAACGTTTAACATCTATGCATTTATTTTGAGCGATACATGTTTATATCCTATTAATGATTACGCTACTTATAGCAGAGACATAACATTGATGGATTGGCTAAGTAAATGTACGTATGGAGACTAGGACATAGAATTGGTAGATTGACTAAGTAGATGTAGATGTATGTATGTATATTTATGTATGTATGTATATGCATATACACATGTATGTATGCACATATGCGTGTGTGCGCGCACACACACATACACATGTGCATGCGTATGTGCATATGTGCATGCGCACACACACAAACACATGAAGATGATTAAGTAGAAAATTATAGAATTGATCTCACTTATTTATTATTATTTTTTTATTGAAGAGATAAATGAGGATTAAAGGTTCCTCACCCAAAATAAATTGAACCAAAACAACCCCTGTTAGTTTCAGATGAAAATTTATGAAGGAACAAAAATGTCAAAACATGTTTAAAGTACCTAAGACCTCCAAAGAAACACCAATAGCCCCAAGGAGAACCCAAGCATGTCCAAATTAACAAAACAAAAAGAAATAACTACTAGAGTTAATCCCTCCCGTGGTCAACCACCACCCAAAAATTGACCCAAACTAGCTCAAGAAGCAATGCTCCTCGATTTTGAAAGGCACAAAAGTCAACAACATAGCCCTTATGACCCTCCCTTAACAACTCGAGTGTGGGAGCAAAGGGTCATGGAAGGTGATTCAGGAACTAAATGCCCTTCTTTCTTCTTCTACACTATTATCCAATCCTTTTTGACCTGAGAATCCCCTGAAATTGATGTGAATGTTTCTCTTGATGGACAGGCAGTAGTCCCTTCACTTATATTTAAAACCTCTTTTGAGTTTACGGTAACATTATCATTCTTGATAATCTTCACCTTAGATAGTCTCGGGAAAAGTGCAAGTATTACCTCTTTTGTTTCCGTGCCTTGATGCTCAATATGTAAATTTTATGCCTCATCTTTCCTACGTGAGGTAGTGGATATATTAGCTAAAACCATAAGATGATCAGGGAGGGCTTCCTTTCACCAAGACATTTCCACCTTCTGGTTGGAGTTGAGGTAGTTCCCTAATAAGTGACCAACATCAAATCATTTATGGTATCTAAAAGGTAAGTGACCATATATTTTATAGCCTTGATTTTCAAAAAAGAGTGATAATATCTTATCTTACTAAAGAATTCCTTGGATACTAGGTCACATACATTGAGGAAGTGAATATGGGTTCAAATTTCATCACCTTAAGCTTGATGAAACTCTTTTAGCTTAAGCTTCTATTTTAGCATAGAATCTTGATGATTAAGGGTTTCATCTATGGGAGAGTGTTCGAACACCTATTCAAGATGATTGAATTCCATTTTATGAGCAGAGTTGGCACTTTTCCTAACAAGTGTAGTTGTTTGAAAAAAAGTTTAATAATAGTGGTTGTGTTTAAAACGACAGCCTCACACCAGTATATATAATCAAAAGCATTGGATGGGTTTGGGAAAAGGATTTAAACCTATTTGGTATGAGCAAGGGTTTAATTGTGAAGCAAATGTGAAATTTTAAGATATAATTGATTATTTAAAAAAAATCTCTAAAGGAGAAGACCATTCAATGAAAAATTTAATGGTTTGTGTTTTGAAAAAAGAATGTATGAGAGCTTATTGACTAGCCTTTCATACTTAAGTTCAGAGGAGAAAACATTTTGTTTGAAAAGAAGGGATCTATCTAATCTCTTTAGAATATTTTCACTCCCTTAGAGAATGTTAGACCATGTAAATCAAGGGGTGGGAGTAGATGAAATATGATTATAGTTTGGATTACATAACCCCAATTTATTTGAATGTAAAACCATACCTCCCATTCTTTGGCACACTATCTCATGGGATGAGTTCTTTCTTTGATTCCAAAAATTCACCCATCTTGAAGTATCCACAGATCAACCACCAGGTAACAAGGGGTTGATTCAAAATCCACTACTAAAGGAACATTTTCTCAATGATTTTGTTAGAGGTATAGATATTTATAAGCCTTAGGGTTTACTTGATAAATTTAAACATCATCCAAAGAGCACAGTTAGATGGGTCCACCCCCTAACCCATTACAAATGAGGTCAAAAGTGGTGTTATCAAAGTGCTGAGTCCTCTTTATCCCATGTCATGTTTAGACAAGTGATGTAAGTAGCATTTTGATAGACAGTCTTAGCTATCATCTAGAGATAAAAACCACTCGACTATTGCAAATAGATAATATGTAAAATAAAAAATTTTACCAATTTACCCAAACCATATATTTTTGTGTCATATTATTTAATCCTTGAACATTCAATGGAAACCATTAATATTCATGTTTTTTTCCATCTTGGCCTTTTAACACTACAAAATGGCTATTTATGAACTTATTTTTTTGACCTTTGTTATGAAAGTCTACAAGAACAATAGGTCACCACTTGTTCTAGATGAAATAATCCTCATGTTTGTTATGGTAAGGGATTCATGAGTGACATATAACATGGTGATGAGGGGAGAGGGGAGTTTCCCTAGGTTTTTGAAGTAATGATGGGAGAATTGTGTGAGGAGGAATCTTATGCTTGAAAGTAAGTTAAAATAGGATTCAAAAACTTGTGGGACTTGAAAACCCCACTAGAAACTTTTGGAGTACTTGTCACATTAGAACTAGGATTAGCTTGATCAGACTCAACAATAGTAAGATGGAAGATGGGTTGTGGTTGTGCCACCATGACACCCTTGGTTAGATTAATAATAGTTGTTGTTATTTTATTATTATGGATGACATGATTGTTTCGATGACACACCACTTTACAACCATCCTTTTATTCAATAGGTGGACACGTGAGTTTGGTTGTGGATTTGGTTGAGGGATTTTTGGTTTCCATGAGTGGATGATTCTCGATCTTGTGGTTTGATGCTTGACACTGAAATCATTTCTTGGGGAGGTTGATCGACATAAATCATTGGGTGAAATGATAACCTTGAATATGAATACCAATAATTTGATGCATTTTTTTACGACATCAAACTTAGCATAAAAACATGATTATGGTCAATAAATTTATAAGTTATTGGTTTTGTAACATATGAACTAACAATGGTATAACCAATTATTCTAGAGAAGTCCAAAAAGGGTTTGTGATTCAAGCCATTGGCATGCTTTATCAAATTCATATGAATCATGTAAACCATTAGGAGGATTGTCCTAAAGATGGAGTACATTATCTTATGGAAGACCTTACAAAAAAATTAGGGAGCTTTCTCTGACGTCCTTGTTGCTTTCACCAAAATGAGATACATCCTATAGTGAAACCTCACACAAGGAGCCCATTAAATAAAAAGAGACTACCCAAAGGGTGGAAACCTAAGAAGAAGGAAAAATAATGTTTGTCATAGCATTAAAATTTTCCATAACATTGAACAAAATGGCACTGCTATGTTATTAGTTTAATAATTTAGGACAACCCTGACATGACAAATACTCAATAAATTTTTCCTATTTTTTAAGGTTGACATATATATGATTTAAAAATGCACTTTCATAAATATAAAAAGATATAATATATCTCTAATCATATAAAAAAGGGTTGAAAAGTCATACCCCAAAGAAACTAAACAAAGATAAATAAGCTTATAGAAGAGCAAAGTCCAAGCCATGCCACCAAACAACCAAAAAATCATGGTTAAGTTAACTCAAGAGCACATCAATAAAAAAAAGAGAAAGATAATAGCATAAACAATAAGTAAATCATTAAACAACAATAATGAACATGGTAAGAAGCATAGGTATAGGAGGTAGAGGATCCTAAGGGTTCCCCACACCCCCTAAGCTGAGGCTCTTCATCAACTATGATGGGGTCCCAACCATCAGTCTACTGGTTAATTTTAGTATCATTTTATTTCTAGAAATCCTATCTATAAGGAGTAATGGCCAATGCTAGTTATGAAAACTTATCCTACAAAGGGTGCCTCTAACCCCCCCCCCCCCCCTCCATTGTTTCTATTGCCCATGTTATATCCTTATGGAGGAGATGGATAACTAGAGGGAGGAGAGGCACTCCTCTAGCTTTGGGACTATCAGCTACAAGATTGATGATACCATCTTCCATACCCATGCCATTAGGGGAAATGATGAGGAGTTGGATTTGGAGGCTCAGGGTTGACCGCACAAGTAGAATTCCCCCAATGGTCTAGGAGGAGATGCATATGGTTTAGATCAAATTGAACCTTATCTATTTAACTCTAAATCTGAAGGGTAACATTAGTAATCACAATAATTTTGTTAGTTATAGAAAAGTTTTTTTCCATAACTTCATTATTAAAACATGCTTTGTTTCTAGATATCCAAATTTGAAAAACAATATCAATACAAAAAATTTACCAAAATATGTTATATCTTGTAGGAAGTAAGGATGAATCCCCTAAGAAATCCATCTTCCAAGAGAAAATTTTAGGTCTGAAGGGCTTGAAAAGGATATAAATCCATCTCCAGGCAGACTGGACATGAGGGAACAACTAAAAGAGATGCTTAATGGATTCTAGATGGTGATAGTTAGGGAAAATTGGACTCAAAATCCCCATGTTTTTATGTCACTCATGCCATATACAAACCTTGGTAAATAATACACTAAAAGAAATCATATTTTTTAGGCTCAATACAAACTGCCCAGATATTGTTAAACCTACAAGACCAAACATGATGGATAGATTTGAGAGACCATCGATGATTGAGGGATGTAGTGTCAATGTGTTGAGGGAATAAAATATTATAACACATTCTAGGGGACTAGTGATAGAATGATGTAGTTATTGGCCAGGACCAGTCCTTCCACCATGGCATAAAAGAGGAAACTCTAATTTTGTGTAAGTACTCTTCAGGTATGGAACTTTGCAATTCAAGATTGCATTCAACATTTTCCTTATTTATATTAAAATTAAAATTAATCATATTATAAGGAATCCAATCCTAATTAACCTTAAAAAATATGTCTCTAATCATGCAAATACCTTTTTTATACATCCTCAAGATTTTGAACCAAGGGACCATGGCAAAGGGGATGTTGTGGAAATTCAATGTGGGAGAACACCATATGGATTGAGAACTAAGATAAAGACAATTTCTAAACTCTTCCCTCACCTAGATTAGGTGAGATTTAATTTTATCATAGGCCTTCTAGATAATTTACATGACAAATGTGACCCTATCTTAACTGGCACATGAGTGATGATAACACTATGCAAACCAATACCCTACCCGACCTTATTTCCAAACAGGAATGCTTGAGAAATGCAGTTCCTCGATAAAATCTTCTGGGACTTATCCCATTCAAAGATTTTGGTGATCCACTTAACACCAATAGAAAACCTTTAAAGCTTAATATCAATGAGCCCAAGCCCACTAGATTCTTTAGGGCGATAAAAAATAGCCTAAGAGACTAAGTAAAAATTATGGTGCCCTTAAGAATTAGCCCATAGAAAGTATTTTAGGAGCTTTCCAGCTTTACTTAAGAAGTATTAAAAGGTTCCTATCATTATTAATAGTAAATAGGAGTAGTGGTGAGCATATTAGAATAGATCTAGAATTTCCCAGCTAGGGTCAATGGTTTGGTGATCGAGAAGGAAATGTTTTCCTCTACCATTTGAACCACATATGACTACAACTCTACAGGTGAGGATGTGAAAGCAAATATAATAACTAGGAATTTAAACTAGATGTTAGTAAGGATCCATTTCCATTGATATCCCCCCAACCAAGGAGGTTTGGGTGAATGTAACTAGCGATAACATTATGTTTTCTACCATTGAATAGAAGACCCATAAGCAAGGAAAACAATGTCAAGATATTCCATAACATATTTAACAGAGTTTTCATCCTCTTGGAAAGTGAGGAAGGAGTCATAAACAAATTTCTAATTGATCAACTAGAATTCTGAGTTAGGGAGAGAAATAACCTTCACCAAACACCTAAAATAATGTATATCTAAAATATAATTGAATCCCTCAATAGCCAGATGATCGAGGGAAGGCACAAGGGGGAAACCATGTGTAATAGATTTGTTAAGATTAAAGTGATGGGATTGAGAACCAATAATAATAACAAAATCACTCACATCCTAATACAACATATTAATAGTGTGAATAGACATGGGGATAAATCTGAGAGCCTGAGGCATAGCTATGATAAAAGACCATTCAATCCAATTATAATCTTTTTAAAATTCAATACTGATGAATGACACCTTATTTTTTGATACCCTAGCCCATCTGATACCTTCCCAAACAACAATAACATTATCCAATATGTATTTTCATTTCTAACAATAAAAGGGAACAAATGCTTGATTCCAACGGCTAAAGCTTTAGCTATGATTTTTTAAGAAATATTAAGAAAGGTGATGGACCTTTAGTTTTTAATTACCTTAGGGTCACTAGCCTTATGAGTTAATTTTATGTTAAATTTATTAATGATATGTCCTAAATATTTTGATAAAACAACTTGAGAATATATTTTTTGAAGATCATGTACAACTGAATCCCATAGGGTTTGATAGAATTCACAAGGAAACCCATCAACTCCTAGGGCCTTGTCAATGACCATATACACAATGGATTATTTAAGATCAATGAGGCTGATGGGGATATTACATGTAACTCTTTAATATTCCTATAGCTTATAGAGGGCCACTTTAAGGCTTTGATAAATAACAACTTCACGATCAGGAGATGAGGGTTGCACAATAAACACTACATGATAGTGATGCATAAAAGCTTGTAAAATGTCATGTAATTTGGTGAATTTATCTAAGTCACATATAATAGATTTTATTTTATCTACATCTTATATTGAATAGAGGAGAGATAAAAAAAATTTAGTCTCTAAGTTATGCTCTTTTGGCCTTGTAAGCCTTAGTTGGCTGGATCGTATATTACCACATGGCAACTTGAGTCTACAAATGAGCCCTTAAAGGTTCAGATTCTAATTCCCATTAAAACTTCATATATTCACAATTTTTATCATTATGAATACACCACCTAAAGACAGATGATTGGTTACCATAAATTTAGAAAAAAGAGGTGGTGTGGGTTATTTCATCAGCCCACCACTCAATCCAACTAGTGTCCGCTATGGGTCTGGGAACTAGGTTATAAATTCTAATGATATGCCCCAAGGCGTGCTCATGTTTGAGATGGCCATTATTGAGGTAAAATTTAAAATTATGGGATTTAACTTGAGGGGTAGTCTACTCAATGTGCAAGCAAATATGATGATGGTCAGAGAAGAAAATGTCTAAGATCATAGAAACAAATTGATCATAGAAATGAACCGATCATGGACATGAACTAAGAATAAAAGTTCTTGTTCTACAAGTAATATATGATCAAAATGCTTAAGAAATTGATATTTTCCTTTTAAAAAATTAGAATAAATGAACCATGGAGAATTTGACTCTCTCCTATAATGGTTGGGATCAAAAACCCCATGTTTATTTTGCATATAGAATCATGCCTCCCATTATCCAGAACAACATCTCATGGGGAGAGGTCCTTCTTTATCTTCAATATACTCAATCAAGTTGAAGTCACCATAAATAATCCAAGACACATCTAGAAAAGAGTTTACCAACCATATACATAGCTAGGTACATTCCATAACATCATTAAAGGCATATAAGTTGACCAGGCTAATGATGCAATTACCAAAGTCAAAAAGAGTTCAAAAAATCTAATGGGTGGGGTCAAAACATTGAGAAATAATATTTTGATATAATTTAGGTGCCAAAAGGGTGACCACTCCCCCATGACTAGATTCATGATAGGTGGCCAGACAAATTGCCCTAGGCCAGATGGTGCAAGCAATAGAATGAAGTAAAAAATTAGAAATTTTGACTTCTTGCATGCGAAAAAAAATTATTTTGGAAAAATGATGAAAATTGTTCCTAACTGTATACTTACATTTTGGATCAGTGAGTCTTCTAACATTCCAAGAATAAACTATCATTGGGTATCATTTCCCTCTGTAAGACCTGAGAGTGTTGTAAACTGATTAAAATCTAAGCTAAGAATGTTATATTCTTGAAGTAAAAACGGTTGCCTTTTATTTGGCACATAATCCTCCTCTACAAAGGGTGAGGGAATATGTGAATACCACATAATATCCTTACAATTGAGGGTTACAAGACCATGCTCTAAATCTAAATCATTCACCCTTGAAAGGCGTTGTGAAGGAGTCATAAGAGCAGGGGATGTAGGGAAGAAAAAAATGGGTGACTACTAGAGGAGAGTAGGAAATGGAAGGTGGGGGTTTAACTTACATGGTCATAAGAACTTTACCGATAGAAATTGAGAACTTTGGCCCCCTATGGGATGATATGTAATTGGTTGGGGTTTGGCATTTTTATGGATTGTGTTAAGCATGGGCTTTTACTAAGAAGGGGGGGGGTGTGTTGAATCAGTATAAAAAAATCTTTTAATCTTTTCAATTTAATCAACCATAACAATCATAAACATTTAAAATATAGAAATTAATAACATAAGAGAACACAAGTTTTATGTCAAAACCCTTTCAAGAGAAAACCATGACAAAATGTTGATTTTATTAAATATAACTCTTTTATAATGTTTGTAGGAACTAACCTATTGGACAAACCAATCCTCAAACAAAGTACCAACTCAGTCAATTTGTGAGCACCCACCCACTAGTGACATCGATCCCCTTTGCCCAGAACCAAACCAACCGATTCGTGAGCAACAACCCATAGGAGTAGTAACTCCTAGACTATGAGGCACTAACACCAACCCAAATCGGTTTAACCATCTTTGATTTCTTCTACAATCGAGTGATGCCTTTGCTTATCTTACACTTTCTCTCTCTCTAATTTTCTTATATACTTTCAACTCTCATTTCTTTCACAATTCTCAAATTATATTCTTCATTAAAATAAATCTACCCTTCACACTTATTTTCTTAATAGATATTCTATTTCATTTTGAGCTCTTCTCTTCTTCTTTGCTAAAATGATATGCATAAATAAAATTTTACTCATTCTCTCTTCCTTCTCTCTCATAATTATATGATCTTCAATCAAATCAAATGCTTATAATACTTCCACATATCTTCAACCTTATATAGCCTTTAAAAGGATACATCCCATCCAAGAGGAACCTCTTCACCAAAAGATGTGACCATCGACATTTTTGTTAACATTTATGTCAACATTTCTATTCACTTCTGGCAACAATTATGTTCACTTCTGGAACAATTTCATTTGACACTTCTATTCACTTCCAGCAACAATTCAATTTGACATTTCCATTTGCGTCTGTTACAATTATTTTGACATCAATGACAATTATTCCAGCAATCTTCCCCTTTTTCATTGATGGCAACCCCCATGAATTAGTATATGAATTCCCCCTTACTATGGTTCTCCTCCTTTACTCCCCTATCTTTAATTCTCCCCCTTTGACATCAATGGCAAAGGGTTATCCACAGTTATCCTCTTGTTGTAGTGCTCCCCTTTTCTTTTCTCTCTCCCCTTTTGACATCAATGGCAAAGGGTTATATACACTACTCCCGCAGAGCTAATTCTTCCTCTCATAGTCACTAGAAGGAAAAAATATTATCTTATTTCGCTATCTTCATTGCAATATCAAATTTATTTTATACCACTTATTATAGTATCTTATTTTATTGTTCCTCCTCATAGCATCTTTCCACTGTGCACATCATATCTCTCTTGATTCAACATGGTATTTAATTCCATTTCTCATTGTGCTTTGTGCTCCATCATATCTTCACTGCCATTACTCCTTGTGCCTTTTGCACCATCACAAATTACTCCTTTTAATTATCTAGATACTAAATCCACTTCTAAACTTGCATGAATTCTCTTTTGATTTTGGTTCGGGCATCCTCTTTCTTGTTCTGTTCTATAGGATTATTTCCACTTTTTTCTCACTATATGTCCATACTTATTTCAATTATAACTTACAATGTCTTTTGATAATGGAGTAAATGAATTTCTACCTAAGAAGCCATATGAATATTTTTTTCCATTCTAACCATGCCCATTCCTCTCACATCCTTCACTTGTGCCATAGTTCTATGCATACTCATTTCTTTCATACCCATTCCTCTTATCTACATTTCTACCACTGCCTCATGCGTATTCATTCCTAACATCTTTCTTGCACTCCTTTTTTCTATGACCAAAAATGTTTTAATTAAAGCAATAGCCACAAAATGATCCTCGGCACTTGTCAGACTATTTTGGCAAGAATGATCTTAAATCATGCCAATGGTTCTTTCCTTTGTCTTCTACTTGTATAAATTCATTCTTTGGGAAATTATTCTCTTCATCTTCATAGGTTTAGCAATTTTTACATCCTCATTGGTAGCCTTTTGTTCATATTCATAGCCAAGACCCAACTTGTTGAATAGTGACCTCTGACGATCTAGAATCTCATCTAAAACCTCAATACTCTTCTCAAATCTTAAGTTTCATGTCAATTTAATGTTTGATTTTTCTAAATACTTTCTTAAAGCAAAAATCTTAGTTTATAGCTTCTTACATTCTTTCGTCTTTGCCTTCAGTTTGATTTCAGTCTTTTCCTTTATTTTCTTTACCTCTTCAACTTGAGCATTTAGACTCATGATGACCATTTCTAACTCCTCTCATATTTTTTAAAACTTTTCTTCTTTATCTTGATCATCTTCTTCTTATTTCTAAATTTGTCATTTTTTTCCAATTCTTTTTCTTGAGCATTTTGTTTTCATTCAAGGCACTTGAGAGTTCTCCTTTTAGATATACTTCTACTTCTCTATCTTTTGAATCACTCCAAGATTGTCCTCTAGTTATATGATCATCACCATCCCAATATTGTATACCCATGAATAAAACTTCACCTCCATTTACTATCTATAACACCTTCTTCAATTTCCTCACTTGAACTAATAGCCATTTTTGAATAAAGGTTTTTCTTTTCTTTATCATATCTTTTCTTTTTTTATCATATTTCTCTGTTTGTTGTCTTTTTTACACTTGTGATATATACTCTCTTTCTCATCATGTTCCTCTTCGTCATTACTACTCTCTTTTATTAAATGGGGACATTTATTTGCAAAGTGTCCTATCTTTCCACAATTGAAACACTTAAAAGGTATCTTATCTTTATATCTCTTACATTCCTTTATGAGATTTCTCACACATAGGGCTTCTTCTTTACCTAACTCTTCACTAGTGCTATAGCTTGATTCATGTTTTTCCTTTTTCACTTTATTTGATAATTTAAAAGTTTCTTCATGCTTTGTTAGCTTTTCTTCTTCCATCCTCAATTTTTATGCTATGATAATTCCATGTAATTCATCCATCTTCAATGTGTCTGAGTCCTTTATTTCTTCAATAGTCGAGACTTTCGTATCATACCTCATAGGAAGTGATGCTAGTACTTTATGTACTATAATTGATTCTTCCATTTTCCCACCTAGCTCTTTGATCATTTTGACTATTTCATCCACATAGAGAAGATAGGATGCAACATTTTCTTCATCTTTCATCTTAAGAATTTCAAACTACCTTTTATGCATTTGAAGTTTCATGTTCTCGACCACATCATCACCTTCATAGATATTTTGAAGTTTATCCCATATATCTTTTACTCACACATAAGCCATTACTTATACAAACTTTGAATATGATAATCCACATAAAATGGCATTCATTGCTTTCACATTATTCTCACATGCCTTCTTTCCAGCCTGATCTATTTATTGATTTATTTGTGCTATATATGCCATCCCTACTGATAACCAAATATCAGACCCTATATCCATAAGATATGTTCTCGTCCTATTACTCTAAAAATCATAACTTATTTCATCAAGTAATGGTGCTTTGTTTGTAGAGAAATCATCCTGACCTTGATGACTAGTCATGTGTGCTCCTAGGATCTACCCTCTAATGGTTAGACTGATTCTAAAGGAACCACTTTAATACTAATTATTAATCATAGGCTTATACTTAGAAGGGGGTGAATTAGTATAATATAATCTTTTAATATTTTTAATTTAATCAACCACAACAACTATAAACATTCAAGATCAAGCAATTATTAACATAAAAGAGCACATGATTTATGTTAAAATCCTTTCAAAAGAAAACCAAGGCAAAATATTTCTTTTATATAAATATAATTTTTTTACAATGTTTACAGGCACCAACCTACTAGAGACACCAATCCCCAACCAAGCACCAACTTGGTCAATTTTTGATCACCCACCCATTAGAGGCACTGATCCCCTTCGCCAAGCACCAACCCAACCAATTTGTGAGCACAAACCCATAGGAGACACCGATCCCCTTTGCTAAGCACCAGCCTAACCAATTCATGAGCATCGACCCACAAGAACACCAACCCCTAGACTAAGAGGTATTGACCCCAAGCCAAATCAATTACACCATCTATGATTACTTCTTCAATTAAATGATGGCTTTACTTATCTTACACTTTCTCTCTCACTAATTTTCTTATATACTTTTAGCTCTTCTCTTTTTCATAATTTTCAAATGATATTATTCAATGAATTAAATATACCCTTCACACTAATTTTCTTAAGAGATATTCTATTTCATTTTCTGCTCTTCTCTTCTTTTTTGCTCAAATGATATGCATAAACAAAATTTTGCTCATCCTCTCTTCCTTCTCTCTCACACTTATATGATCTACAATCAAATCAAATGCTTATAATACTTCAACATCTCTTCTCCCTTATATAGCCTTTGAAAAAATGCATCCCATCTAAGAGGTACCTCTTCACCAAAAGATGTGACTGTCGACATTTTTGTTAACATTTCTATTGACAATTTCGTTAACATTTTTATCAAGATTTACTCTCAATTTTGATAATAATTTCATTCACTTCTGTTAACAATTCTGTTTGACACTTCTATTCACTTCTCATAACAATTCCATTCGACATTTCCATTCAAATCCATTATAATTATTTTGACATCAATGATAATTATTCTAACAGATTGAATTATTTTTTCTATTAGAGAATGTTGTCAACCCCTTAGAGTTTTAGGGTTTTGAATCATACCCAATTTTGTTTTAAGGAGCAGAAAGAGTGGGGACAGTTAGAAAACACACTCTAATTATATGGTTCGAATCTTAGCATGAGAAATGATTATTCAAGAGAATAACAAAAAGCACATATTGTGTGAATTGATTATTACCTATTTGAATCTCAATAGAATCTTTAATGTCTTTGGAAAGATCTATTTTGACATAGACCCTTCTCTAGGGATTTGTTGCATAGAACTTCTATTTTACATGGCAGATAAAGTAGCCTGGAGGCTTGATAAGTTAGTCAACGAAGTTCCATAGAGGAAAAGGTAAGCCTTGAAATTATACCTACACTAGGATTTTAAATTTAGCTTGTTCTGAGACTTCAAAGTCTTGAGTTTAATGAGAAAAAAATAACCAACGTGTTGCATATAAACCAAGGGCCATGATTAACAATAGATTTACAATGTTCTAGGTTTGAGAAATGAAATAGGAGGAAACCTTTGGTAAGGTTTTGGACTCTTTCCAGTTTCAACTCATGGCCTTACCAATGGTTGTGAACCAACTACTTTAATAGGTTCTCTAGAGGAACTGGACCCAAAAAGTATGCAACTAAGCTAAATTTTCAAAAAAAAATATAAGGCTTATCAAACTTTGGTAATTCTAGAACCATGTCTGGTAGAGGAGTATTAGGGTTAAAGTCAATACCTCATGGTAAACCTTCAAGACAAACTTATGATCTTGTGTCGGTGCCATCACTTTTAAGGCTCGAACTCTTTATCCTTACATCAAACAATGTAGAAATGGTGTTATTCATCATTTAATAAATTAGGGAATGCAACATTGCTAGAAGGGGAGAAGGCCAACTTGACTTAGTGTAATAAATGCATTATCAAAATAGAATAAATCCTATCGAGATCGATTGATAGATTGACAGTGCAGAGGATGGGGAAACCCTAAAATCCCACATACATATGGTACTTTATACGACTCTCAACCTAACTCTCAATCGCTTTAATTTTCTAGTTTAATCTTATTTCCTATGGTGGGCTTGTGTTTTTTCATGTTGTAATAGTTTAGATATCTTTATCAATAGAAAAAATAATTACATAAAAATCGGGTAAGATGATAAGAATATATGTATCCATCAAATATCTAGAATAAAATGCAAGTTGTGCGTTATAATATATATTGTCATACATAAACTCTAATAATAAACCCTGAAACATTATTAATAAATGATGATAAGTTTACATGCGAGTAAAGTCAATTTTATGGATAATATTTTTTTTTGATAAATTTCCAAATACTTATTTTCATGTGAAGAATCCACCCTCGTTTAATTAGTTTGTATTATTCTCCTATCTTTTGAAAAAGAATATATATATATATATATATAAAAGAAAGAATTTAAATATAATCTTAAGTAGAAAAAAAATATATAAATAAATAAGTAGATAAATTATTTAATTAATAAAATTTATGTTTAAGTTTAAATTTAAATTTAAACTGAAATATAAATTAGATTTTCTTTATAATTATATATAACATTGAATTTGAATATATATAAACGAAAGAAAACAATACAAATTATTATAATTAAAAAAATTAAAAATATTTCTATATAAGTTAAAAAAAACAATATTTCATAGATATGAAGTATATTCTATTTATATATTCTAATAGATAACATATTCTACCTATTATTAATCATTTATATGATACTCGTTTAAACAATTTTATATTTTTTCATTGTTAATCTCTTCCGCCTTTCCAACAATACCAAATTTTAATTATGTGAGTCAATCTTTTTTAGTTTTTATTATTGGAATATATCGAGGATTTTTAATTTAAAAACTGTGTTGGAAGAACGCGTTTCAAAGGATTTATGAGCAATTACTTATTGAAAGCAAGGCCAACGAGAACGCGTTTCTAACGATAAGTTTGTCGTGAAGCAGATGGCCTGCACGTACGGTAATAGCGAGGTACTGCCGAAGAACGCACCGAGCAAAATGCCAAAAGAGATGCCGGATAAAAATGGCAGTCTCATTATAAATACATGCTCTATCGCACTCCCTTCACAGCCATTGTCTCTCTTCGTATTGCGCTAAGATTTCTAATTTCTAATACTTAGAGTGAGAGATGGAGATTAAGGGAGCCTGTTTGATGATATTGGCTCTCTGTGTTGTTGTGACCGTCACAAAGGCAGCAGATCCAGATATTCTCACTGACTTTGTTGCTGGCCAGAATAACACTTTGGATGGGAATTTCTTCACGTTTACAGGATTCGAACAGATCGGAAACAATAATTTAACGGGCCAGACGACGGCGAAAGTGACAAAGGCGTCAATGGCAGAGTTCCCGGCTCTGTCGGGGCTGGGCGTGTCCATGGCGGTGCTGCAGTTCCCGGCTGGCGGAGTAAACCCTCCTCACACCCACCCCCGCGCCTCTGAACTCTTGTTAATGTTGGGTGGATCCCTGGAGGTTGGTTTCGCTGACACCACCGGCAAGCTCTTCATTCAGACACTCGAGGCGGGGGATGTATTCGTGTTTCCCAAAGGCCTCCTCCACTTCCAACTCAATAATTACAATAATACCGAGTCGTTTGCTGTTTCTGCATTCGGAAGTGCCAATGCAGGGACTGTGTCTGTTCCCAGCGCTCTGTTTGCAAGCGGTATAAGCGATGACGTTCTGGTGAAGTCTTTTAAGACCGATGCGAAGACTATTGAAATGCTCAAGCTGGCCTTCACACCAATAGCCTGATCAATACCCCTGGACTCCACATCACATTACTGCTTTCTGCGTATACCAGCGTCGACCAATTAATGTTTTTCTTTTTCATTTTTTCTTACCACATATCTATGAGTGGTGCATTGTTTTATGTAAACTGAAGATTCATTTCCAAGTATTTCTTTGGGTCCATTTGCTACCGAGAATGATGTCATTTACTATTTACAAAAAAAAATTGTGATCTATGAGGAACACTCCACTCACTTTCAACAACTTTGCTTTTAGTGTATCGATAAGGTATACATATTTTCACCTTCTTATAACATTATTTTTATTTCTATTGTGTCTCTTGGGTTGTGGTCTAACATTTAAAATACATGTATTTATTTTGAGCGATACATGTTTATATCCCACTAACTATTAGGATACTTACTTTGGAGACATAACATTGACGGATTGGCTAAGTAAATATATATGTATAGAAATTGGGATATAGAATTAGTAGATTGAGTAAATAGATGTATATATCAAGATGGGAACTCTGTTTATATTTTCGATCGAGTGTGACACTATTAAATTTATAATTACATATATATGTATATATGTATATACATACATACATATGTGTGTCTATATATATGTATGTATATGAAAACGATCAAGTAGAAAATCATAGAATCGATTCATTATTTTTAATAGATAAATGAGGGTTAAAGGATCCCTCATCCACAATAAATTGAACCAAAATAACTCTTGTTATCTTTGGATGAAACAGAAATGACAAAACCTAGTTAAAGTACTTAAGACCACCAAAGAGAGACAAACAGTTCGAAGGAGAACCCAAGAAAGTACAAATTAACAACACAACAAGAACTATCCAAGAGAGCTAATCCCTCCCATGGCCAACTACCACCCAAAATCTGACCCAAACCAACTCAACAAGCCATGCTCCTTGATTTTGTAAAGCCCCAAAGTCAACAACAAAGCCTTTATGGTCGTCACTTAACAACTTTACTATGAGAGTGAAGGGTCATGGAAGGTGATTTAGGAACTAAATGTGCTTTTTTCTTCTTTTTCACTACCATCCAATAGTTTCCAACCTAAGAATCCCCTGAAATTGATGTGAATGTTATACTTGATGGTTAGGTGGTGGTTGCTTCACTTGTAGCTAAAACCTCTTTTGAGTTTACAATTACATCATCATTCCCAATAATCTTCACCTTAGAATGTCTCTGAGGAAGTGAAACTATTGCCTCCTACATTTCCATGACTTGATGCTCAGTGTATAAAGCTTCTACCTTGTCTTTCTTAGGTGAGGTAACAAAAATAGTAGGTAAAATCATAACATGAGTTGGGATGGATTCCTTCCTCCAAGATGATTCTAGATTATGCTTGGATTTGAGGTAGTTATCTGATAAGTATCTAATATTGAAGCATTTACAACATCTAAAAGATAATTGCTCATAATCGAGGGGTTGAATCTAGTAATTATCCATGAATTTTAACTCAATAACAACTAGAAGGTTAAGAGAAATGTTCATACTAACAAGGATTTGCGTGAAGGTGATATGAAAAAAATCCAAATTAGAGGTGTCCATAGCCATGAATTCTCCCAATGTACCACTGATGGTTAAGAAGCAAGCCTTTGACTAGAAAAGGAGAGGCAAATACGGTAGCTAAAGTCAAATGGGCTAGGTGGAGATGGTATCTTGAGAGAGGATTAAAGGAAGGAAACTAAGGTTTCATGAAGAAAATATGTTTGTCCCAACCCCGAACATTATCATGTAAAATCTTATTTCAATCCTCCAGGTGATAAAAAATCACAATGAATAAAACCCTTGTGTAGGGGTAAATCTTTAAACTATCCTTCATTAATGGTTGCAACGACTCAAAAATCTAATGGTGCAGATTAGGAAAGCTTGGCCAAAATTGATCAAATTTGTAAATTAAACTCCTAGCTGCAAACCACTCCTTATTTTTCACCACTTTATCAAGAACCTTAGCATCAAAATAAATAGAAAGGTTGGATTGGGCAACACCAAAAGGTTTCACTGCTTGTTTATCTCCCCTAGAAACTACATCTGAAAAATATTTGAGGCCTTTTACCACCTCTTCTTTCCCTCTCAAGCCTGTTGATCTACGAATAAAAAAATAATCTTTTAGCTTTGTCCCTCTTTCCTTTGGCATAACATCCATCTTGGCCTTGTCCTCCCATGCTCTTACCACCATTATAGAGTATCCACACCTATCCATACTTCTACTCCATGTCATGACTTGGTTTTCTCATAACCTACCACCATCTTCCCTGGGTGAAATAAAATTGGTTTTGAAACCCTAGCATGCAGAATGAGAGTAGTCATTTTTTTGGATTCTATTCTTCGAAGGAAGGGGGGTTTTCAAAAGGCTCATCCATTCATTGTAATGTTCAAGTCTAAACCTATCTTTTATCTTGACCCAAATAGAATAGGTACAAGATATGGAGCAACTAAAATGTTCCATGGTAAACCACGTATCATGGTAGAATCTCTTTATTACATTTTTTTGCAACTAAAAGGGGTAAAAAATTTATTGAAATAAACCAGACAACAAACAATTACATACCCAGGTCTTGCTCAAGAAGTTGAGCCAAAACAGGGGTTAGTCTAGCAGGAAGCATCTGTTGATCCTGGATACACCAGTCCGGGCCGTTCTCTGAAGCCCATTTGGCCAGACCATCAGCAACACCATTCCATTCCCGGGGAATGTGTTTAAAGGAAATAAACTCCAATGAGGCACTAGTCTACCGAATCTGCTTAATCACCGTAGCTAACTGCCAATCCGTACCATTAGTATTTTCTTTATTCAACAGGTTAATAAGCACTTGTGAATCAGATTCATAGAGCACTCTGAAATACCCAAGCTTACAGTAAAAGTAGAGCGCTTCTAAAATAGCAAGTGCCTCCATCAGGTTATTAGTGTAAACACCTTTGTGGATGGAGAACAAAAAACAAAGCTCCCCCTTGTAATCTCTGCCCACACCTCCAATACCGGCAGGCCCAGGATTACCCCTGGAGGAGCCGTCGACATTTACCTTGAGACACCCCTCCACAGGGCATGTCCATCTACCCGCGTGGCTCATTGGGCGCGCCAGCAAACGTGTCCTGTGCGTAGGACGTAGACTGAGCAGGGGGCATCCATGCCAGGCTTCACAGGGGAGAGGTGACTGAGAATAAGATTGGAGGCTGGGTCAATGTCCAGCGAGCTACCACATTTTACAAGCAGCGTCTCCTGCAAGGCAGTGAGAATTTTCAACCACACCTTCCTACCAGCAGTGCAGGACTCTTTAAAAATTTGCCAATTTCGCTCAATCCATATATTCCATAATATAAAAGCAGGCCCAATAGCCCACGTAGCCTGCAATATCGAAGCTTTGCTAGGGGGGCGGCCCATGCTCTACCAAAACTCTGTTAAAGAGGTGGCATGCCAACAGGAGCATCCCCAAGCCGCCCACCACAGATGCCAAAGGTTCCTAGCAAAGGAACATTGAAAGAACAGATGCTCAACATTTTCCTCACTGTTCTTGCATAAAACACACATTGACGGACCCTGGTAGCCTCTTCTGCACAGATTTTCCCAAGTAAGGCAGCGACTATAGGTGAGAATCCAAAGGAAGAAATTACATTTCGGCCAAACAGCAGAATTCCAGATTCTCTTACCCCAAGCAAAATCAACATCCCCAAAACAATTCTTAGTGAGGGCCTGATATCCCGAAGAAACTGAGTAATGGCCATTAGCTTCTCCTCCCCAAGCCACACATATCACTATCAAGCAGGGAGCTGCATCTCCCACCGTCCAGGATAAGAGACAGCTCCTTTCGAAGATCCTCCGTCCCTCCCAGCGGCCACTCAGTATCAGTCTTCCATCTAAAGGCAGTAAAAGGCCCCAAATTGTAAGCCACTTTGTAAGTTTCAATAGTGGCCCAACCAGCATTGAGAAAGGCTTCACACAAAGGTTACAGGTGGGGATGTGAGACCCAAATAGGTGGAGCCCCATTCCAAGAATCCTCCCAAAACAAAGCTTCCGAGCCTCTGTTATAAATCCAAAAAAGACTAGGCTAAACCAGCTGAGCACCAAGTTTAAGGGTGTTCCACACCATGGATCCTCTCCCCTCAAGGGGCAACCTGGGAATCTCCTTCGGATCAGCTCCAGGGCAATACTTATGAGACAGAATGTGGGCCCAAAGCTGGGTTTGACAAGTACACCACCGCCAATATAACTTGGTAGCAAGGGCCTGGCTAGATAAGATAGCCGATCTCAGTCCCAATCCACCATCCTTCTTAGGCCGGCACACTGTGTTCCAATTGACCAGGCTCCATTTTGAATTCCTGAGATTTCTGCTCCAAATAAAATGCCATGACAGGGCATCATACTCCTTAAGGAAGTATAAAGGAGAAACCTGGACCATGCTACAATAAGTGGGAAGAGCTTGAATCACAGATTGTAAAAGCGTCACCCTCCTAGCCATCATGAGCCAATGGTGTGTCCAATGATTAATCCTTTGTTTCAGTTTATCAAGAACATTCTGCCAAAAGTGTCTGGGCTGCCTGCCAACCACAATGGGAATCCCCAGGTAAATCACGGGGAGAGCCTGAATCTGAAATCTAAAAATATCAGCAATCCTCCTCTGAATGGCCTCAGGGGTATTGAAGAAGAAGATAGCGGATTTGTGCTCATTTATCTGCTGACCTGAGGCCGCAAGATACACATTCAGAGTATTCCAAAAAGCTTGTGCCTCTCTAATTCTGGGCTTGGCCAGCCAGGATGGTGTCATCCACAAATTGAAGGTGAGTCAACTGGGCAATCTCATTTCCCCACTTCCAACCTTGAATCACATTTTGAGAGGCCTGATGCTTAATGAAGCGTCCTAAACCTTCAGCAAGAATGATAAATAGATAAGGAGATATCGGATCTCCCTGGCAGAGCCCTCTAGAAGCTCCAAATAATCTGGAAGGCTCTCCATTAATGAGGACAGAGTATGATGGAGTAGTAACACAGCTCAGAACCCATCTAATCCAATCCTGGCCAAAGCCAAATGCTATAAGAATTTTCTTCAGAAAGCCCCACTCAGCTCTGTCATATGCTTTAGATAAGTCAAGTTTAATGAACATCCCCCTCTCCTGTGAAGATTTTATGGAATGGATTGCTTTCAAAGCAATCACAATGCCATCCAGAATTTGCCTTCCGGCCACAAAACCCCATGTTCTTCAGAGATAATCAAGGGCAGCAACACTTTGATTCTCTCTGCAATGAGTTTGGTAATAATTTTGTAAACCGTGTTACAAAGCGCAATAGGTCTGGACTGGTCCAGCTTATTAACATGTTTCTCCTTCGGAATTAGAACCAAGAAAGTAGCATTAAAGGCTCTAACCAATTCCTTGTTAAGGTAAGATTCCTGCACAACATCAAGCAAGTCCTCGCTAATAATACTTCAGAACTCCTGATAAAAATTAGCCAGAAAACCATCTGTACCTGGGGCCTTGCCTTTGTGCATACTAAAGACAACTCTCTCAACTTCAGCCATATCAATCAGTTTCATAAGATCAACATTCATCCTAGGCGTGATAAGGGGGGGAGGGATGCAGGCCAATATCTCCTGCTCCTCAAAATCAGCAAGATGTGGGACGCCAGAGAGGAGCTCCGAATAAAATCTAACCGCTTCCATCGAGATGACAGTAGATGAGGTGATTTGGGTACCATCCGGAGCATCCAGAGCAGCAATAAAGTTCTTGTTGCACCGGGCCTGGACTGACTTGTGGAAGAAAGCAGTGTTCCTGTCTCCTTCTAGAAGCCAATCATTACGGGCTTTCTGCTTCCAGAAGATTTCTTCACGGAGTTCCCATTCTGATATCTCATTTAGAGCTACGAATTCATCCCTGTGGAGATCATCTATTAGGCCAAAGTCAAGGATTTGTCTGGTAACAATATTCAGCCGTTCCTGAGCTCTTTTCTTCATAACATGAAGATTCCCAAAGCTGTCCCTGTTCCATTCATGTAACTTCCGCTTCACATACTGTAATTTCTTGGCAAAAGAAAACATGGCCGTCTCATGTGCCAGTTTCCCCTGCCTCCACCAGTTGGTCATAAGGGAGTGGAGAGAAGGATCCCGAAGCCACATAAGCTGAAACTTGAAAGGTGGTTTCTTTGGTCGGGGAATGTACCTGGTAGTCAGCTTTTTGGGCCAATGATCGGACCCTTGCCAATCCAAAATTTTGGAAGCCAAGGAGAAAGCACTGGAAAGCCAAAAACTAGATAATAAAAATCTATCAAGGTGTTCAGAAATTGCATCCTTACCTGACCTTCGATTACTCCAGGTAAACAGCCCATTGGATGGCTTGATGTCAGCAAGGCGCAGCCTGTCAATGTTATGTCTAAAAAGCTCCGATGACGGCTCTAATCGTGGAAGCCCTCCTCTCTTTTCTTCCAGGCTTAGAATAGCATTGAAGTCTCCATTAACTACCCAGGGCAGATAAGGAAACCAGCTCTGAACATACTGCAGGTGTGCCCAAAGCTTGTGCTATCCTGAGAGATCCCCTAGCGCATAGACATTAGTGAGCAGAATCGTTTCCCCACACTCTGGGGAGGAAGCAATCATAGAGAGTGACGAGCCGCTAGCCATCCAGTGAAGTGGGGTGATCTTCTCGGGATCCCAGCAGATTGCAACTCCTCCGGCACTACCACGAGCTCCCACACACTGACAACAACCCCAGGCCCAAAACCTTGGCAAACAGTTGAAAATAGCCTCCACAGAAAGCTTGGTCTCTTGTATACACAGGATATCAGGTTGGTGATCACTTACCAATTTCTGCATAGCTCTTTGTTTGGGGATACTATGCATTCCCCTCACGTTCCAAGACAGAAGAATCATTGGGTGGATTGGGTGAAGTGTTCATCCAGGGTCCTAACTGCCCCTGATTCAACCAATAAATCACCTGTACGTTGGATTTTCTCCTGATCTTTTCGACGCCCTACTTTAGTCAGATTGGGACTAGAAGATTTCTTGAGAGGTCTTTGGATCAGTCCCAGAGCTGGCAAAGAGCTCTTGAGCTTCTCGGGAGTATTCGAGACTTTTACCAGGTCAGCCCATCTGATATTCGTGCTCTGCTAGTCTGGTATGACAGCCAACGCCCCTTCTTCAGGGACCACCTCCATCTCTCTATTCGTCTAGGATGCCAGGCCTTGGGATTCACTAGGCAGCTCAAATATCCCTCCAGCCTCCACTGGACCCTCCAGCTCCTCCTGGGGAATACCATCCTCTACAACCATGCTATCCAAGCTATCAAAACGATTAAAGCCGACCTCAAGAGTTCTGTCCTGATTTCTACGCTTTTTCCCATGGCCCTTTACCTATCTTCGAACTTGAATGAAACCATCATTGTCTATCCCATTGGATACAGACTGTTCCTGAGTTGAATTACCCCTAGTAGAATGCGATTTGCCTTTCACTACACCATCTGTCGCTTACTTTATTGATCTCGATTGGGCCACCTTGCCATCTTCATTTCCTCTGGTAGTATCACCTGCATTGAAGTGAGCCACTTGGGGGCATTGGCGATGCAGATGTCCGTAGGCATGGCAAATCCGACATCTGAAGGGTATAGCCTCGTAATCAATTTGTTACAACCAGGATGAACCTCCCATACAAATTTCCAAAGCGTCCAGGAGAGGATTATTCAGGTCCATTTCAACACAAATCTGAGCAAAAGAGATGAGTTTTCTGTCTAGTGATTGGTGCGCTATCGTAATAGGCACTCCAAGCAGAGCAGCGATTTGACAGAGAATGTCCTCCCGCTAAAATTATAGAGGGAGCCTTGGAAGGCGAACCCACACCAGCACACAAGTAGGTAAGTCCTCTGCTGAATTGAATCCAGCATGCCAAGGCTTGATAAACAGACCAATTCGATCAAAGAAATATGGTCCTCCCTCAAAAATTTTGTTCCTATCAGAGACACCCTAGAAATTGACAAGAAAATAGCTGTTACCTGCCAGCATTATATCCATATCTCCCTCCACATGCCAGGTACGGTGCAGCCATGCTTCCAGGGTCGACTGGGAGATCCTAATTCCCATGAACATGCAAATCAAGGTATGCACTGATAAATATTCAACTTCTTCTTTAACGGTTTCAACAGGGATAACCAAGACTGGTCTTTCCTGAGCCTTAGGAAAACAACCATTGATCTTGAAAACCTTGGGTCGTCCATTTTCATAAACCTGTTCCTTACCTTTTCCATACTCTCCAGGTTACGGCCGCAAGCCTTCGGAACCCTTGCCTGGGCCGTCCCTCTCACGCCCTCCAAGCGCAGCCATCGGAATCATCCATTTTATTACATTTTTTGAATGAAAACTATAATTTTTAATTTAATAAAACATTGAAATACTAGATAGGTAATAGTATGTATGCAGAATGGTACATATAATTGGTGGATTGGATAAATGGAGGGATGTATGAGGATAGGAACCCTTGCTTATGTTCCAAATAGGGTGTGTGCATGTTAATCACTCTCTCACACACACATACACACATTCTTATTTTCTAATAATTATTTTTTATATCATATATATTATTGAATAGAAAATCATAAAATTGATGTCACCTATTCATTGTTATGCATGTCTAAGCCTTCCATTTTTATTTTCCCAAATAAAATAGGATCAAGCTATAAAGAAATTAAAATGTCCCATAGTCAACTGCATGTGCATGTCATGGTGGAATCATTTTTTATTTTCTATAAAAAATCTATTTTTATTTAATAAAATATTGAAATACATGTCAATTATCATATGGTCATGAAGGATGGCCCTTATGAAAAAAATTAGTTTCTTGTAAAGATGTAGTTGCATGTAATGTTGTAATTAACTTATTCTCATGCTTTAAATATCACATCAGACACTTATCACATTTCATCTATTTCCAGTCATTTTAATTACCTTAATTTTGGGTCGGTAAATAAATGATAAGAATATTATCATTTGTATTGAAGGATTGGAAATTTTTGTTCTTTAATGATGAAATAAATTAGAACCATTGATATTGATTAATACCGTTGACCTTAACCATAGATTAATATTCTCATTTGTATTAGAGGGATTGGAAATTGTGTTCTTTAATCATGAAATAAATTGAAGCTATTATTATTGATTGATAAGGCACCTTCACCTTATATTTGAATGTCTCTAATATTTGTATAACGCATGGTTTATCGAATAAAGCTAATTATGATTTTTTTAACTCTATTTATATTTTATATGTTTTGAAAATATATTATTAAGTTTTAATTTTTAAATACCTTGAAAATTATAATTATCATATTTTATGTCAAGAAAATAGTTTAGATTAAGGTAAACTCACTTTTGATTGGTGTGGAACTTAGCCTAAACATATATGGAGGTCCAAATCTAGACCTCCTGGCATGTACAAAGTGGAAGAAGATATAAATCACAACTTGAAGATAAAAATGACCCTATCAAAAAAGGAAACAATAGTGAAAAGGCCATAAAGGACCCAAATAAAGGAGGAACAACATTGGAAAGAGAAATAATTATTTTTGTCTAGTGTAGGAACTCGCTGGTTTTAGATGAATTGGAAATATCCTAGACTAAAGGAGAAAGAGGCTTAGGTCTCTAAAAGAACTATCATGATCTATAGGGGAACCAACATTTAAAAATTTAACTACATTAAGAACCAGCCTAGGTCTCCAACATAACTAAGAGGACCTAGATAAAATAGGAGACTATAGAGGAAAGAGTAACAACCATTTTTAACTGGTGTAGGAATAAACTAATTTTAGATGGACTAAAAACTAGCCTAAACTAAAATAAAAAGAAGCCTAGGTCCCAAAAGAAACCATCAGGGTTTGCAAGGGACCCAAACCTAACCAAGTTGAAAAAGAAACCACCAATCTAGTATTTGACTATATCTAGAACTAGCCTAGGAATAGCTAGAGGTCCAGGTCTCCATGAGAGAGTGGCCAAGGTCTCTAAGTCAGGGTTATTTTAGTGATGGATTTTTGTTAATCTATAAATATTCCATTTTTTCAAGTCAGCATTTGGCGATTTTGTGAGGTAGTCGATAGAGAGGAATCACCTAAATTTTTAGAGTTGAAGTTAATTTTGAGGGGAGGTTCACCTACATTTTAATATAATTTTTTCCATATAAATGTATCTCATTGGTACCTTGAAAGCCAATCTGGAGGCTTTCACCACATACCAATAGATGACAACAACCTTCAAATTTTACACACTATTGAATGACTGTAACCTATCATTAGGTGATAGAAACCTATCATTGAATGACATTAATTTACCACTGGGAAATAGTGTAAGTACAAGACATCAACAAGACTCGGGGGACTTTAGGAAAAAGTTTAGTGTTTTGTATTTAAAAAGACTTGGTTACAATAAATATCTTTAGGAGGGATTTAAGAATCAACAGGTTAAATCAAGGTATCCATCAATTTTTTTTCAATATAATTAATTAATATTTTTAATTGTATTATCATTTAATGTTTATCTAATTATTTTTTTCCCAAGTTACAAGTTGTATTTGGATGACCACAAGCTAAAATTTTATGATCATGAGATATCTTCAAGTGATAGTAGCATGTGGTTATCTAACCACAACCTCCAGTCATCCGACTATATCATACAATCATCTAGATACAACCTAATGTATGGCATCTACAGTCTGTTGTCATAAGTTCCTTATTCATCTATCAAGCATATTTTTTTGGTTCCAATCATCTTCATGTCACTAATAATTGTCTTATATTCGTGACTCTATAGGCTTGATTATATGGCATATACTGAAAATATTAGGGCATATGGAGAATTTAAAATATAAAATAACCTATTATCTTGTTTTAGCCAGACACCAAACATAGGTACTAAATTTTCAATTAACTAGTATTTTTTATTTATTTACTTTTGTGTTAAAGTTAAATAATTTTAAAATGTCTACAATCATTTTGCATGCAAAACTCACTGATAACACATTTAAATATGTAAATCCATAGGAAGAAGTACCTAGGTATGAAATTCTAAGGAGAGGTACTCAATAGTAAAATATTATATTTTTTTATTAAATATTCATATAAAGATTCAATAATAATGTTAAAGTCTACAAAAATATTTCATGTAGAGCCTAATGATAAAGATATGAAAGATATGCTTGAACTAGAAGACATACGTAGATATGAAATGCCAAACAAAGGTACTAAATTATAAATATATTTGATTTAATTTTTCTTATTTATACTTTAATATTGGTATTTATTAACAATTAATTGGTCATAAAACCTTTTTTCATGTAAAATTCAATGATAAAAAAAATAAATACTTACACAATAATTTTGAATACATACCTCCCCTGAAAGAAGTCACTCAGAAAGAAATGCTCCCTTTTCCACTAAATTCAAGGAAAATGAGATATGAGATCATCACTGGTATTGGTAGTGGTGTTGATGATTATTTCTTAACACCAAATGAGATACCTACTCACATAACATAATCTTTAGATGAGATTGCTATGCAACCAGTATAATCTCCTATTGAAAAAGGCACAAAAAAATCTATGTAGAAGAGTAAAAATACCTGGACAATCGAAAGGTCCTTTTAGTATGGGTGGTAATATACATACCCATTCATTGAACCTATAGAGCCAAAAAATAGTACTAACACATCAACATAATGTAAATGCATAATATGTAGTTAGAAACTTGGAAAGGACTAGAAAATGCAACTCAAGTTGGACACAATTGAGGAGCATTTTGGAAAAATATGGGTTGATAAAAGACAAATATGGAAAGATCAAAAAAATAGTGAGATGGAAAAATGCAAAAGAGTGCATGCATTAATGTTACGTAGCAGAGTATTATAATTATTAGAAACATCGACTCTTCATGAAAAATGGAAGAATAATTAAAGATCAATTCAAAAAATTTGCTCAATCTAATTTTCTTGGAAAAAATATATAGTTTTCAACTTTATATCACATTATGAAAAGAGGAAGACCAATCTCTAATTTCTCAGATTACAATATTTTATTTTAACATATTGGATTGCATAACATTCCACATTCACATTAGTTAGATACCAATGCTTGGGAGATGACAAAATGCCTCATAGTGATTATAAATGAGTATTTTAAAGAAAAAGTAAAAGCAACAACATTTATATCACTCTCCATTAATGACGTAACAATCGTTGACAACACACTATGGGTATGTATGCCTGTTTATACATTTCATAGCCATTCAAGTCAACCTCACCTATTATCTATACATAAAATGACTAAAAATTGTAATGCTAAAAACCTTTGTAATTTGGTTATTTGCAATTTGATGGACATTGTTGGGATGAGTTACCATGATATAGGTACCAAGTTGGTGTGTGTTGAAACGGATGGTGTCTCAATAATGCAGAGGAATAAAACAAGTTTGTGTGTTTACCTATTTCATATATGACTCCAATCTATTTCATGACACATATAATGAATCTTTCTTAAAAAATTATAAGCACATTCAAAAATGTCACAAAAGTTGAGGAGCTTATTCATGGATTGCATGCGCACATGTCAAGCAGTCCAAAAAAGTTTTTAGATTTTAAAAAATTTGAAATTGGAGTGACTAATGAAATAAACTATTAAAAAATGTTGATACTAGATGGATTTTCATGTATGAGCATGCATGTAGAATATTTGAAAAATATCAATCATTGACAGGTTTTATGTTAAGTACATGATGGAGGTTGACAAGGTAAAATTTTTATTAAACCATATGATATATTATAAAACTCTGCTAACATTATGTTGTATTCTACCCATGTTGAAGGAAATGCATTATTTGATTAACTATGCACAAGAGAGATCAATATATATTATTGACTTCGTATGATTGAGGAAACATGTTTTTTTATCTCTTGATATATTATACTACTCAAATGAAAGTTTGAAGGGATAAATATTTGAGAGTTGGAAAACTTTAAAAAAATATTAAGGTCCTTGAAAATTATTTGAAATTCAATATTCATAGTCATCTTTGTATTTTCCTTGACAAAAAAGAGATACCATTACACACTTTACAAAAATGAACTAATGTAGTTGGATTAGAAATTGAAGAAGTACCTATAACAAGGGTTCTATTTGATAATGCCATATGTGACATGAACATAAAATTGAGAGACATTTAAAAAAGATTATTTGCTGAAATTCAAGATAGTTTTCAAAGAGATGAGTTGCTTGAAGCCAAGGAGGTGGTGAATCCTACATTTTCGAATAGTGTATAGGGTGAAAAAGAAAAATTAATTTGTTTATAAAATACATGGGTACTCTCAATAAACATTTCCATAATTCTATAGAAATCAATAGAGATGAAGTTGAGTGTCTTTTGCAAAAGGATTTACTAAAAAATAATCAATCCCTTTTGGAATTACAATGGTTGAACAATATTAGTTTTTAACTGAACCAACAAAAATAGGTTCTATTACAAGACTTTGGAAGAAATTATATCACAAGAGTGTTCTAAAAGAAGAAATCAACTAATATTTTTGATTATATGAATTGTGCCAAACAATGATTTTAGGGTCCGTGGAAGATGAAAAGGTTTTTAGTGCATTATATTTTGTTAAATAATATTTTAAGAATAGATTAGATAAAAATATTGAGATATGTTTTAGGTTATGAAATGGATGTGCTTCCATATAATAGAGTGATTTCAATTTGGAGTACTCTTATTGAAAAAAGATGTGTCATGTATACAACTACCAAAGAATATAGCAAAAATGCCAGTGAGATAGTACATATAAATGTAAGAGATGAAGAATAGGTTGTAAAAGGATTATTTGAGATACCTGAGTGTTAATTTGTATCTTTGTAATATGTATTTGAAATCTACTGAATAATTTATGTAATAATTTATAATTCTAATTCATCAATCTATTATATTGTTTATGGAATGTTGAATTGATTCAATTTGAGTTAAGTTGTTTCCAATCTATAGCTAAGTTTTTTTTTCTATAATTAGAATTCTGTAATAGTATTCTTTAGCAATCTTTACGTTGTGAGTTTGAAAAAATAGTACATAATCAACATTCTGATCTTTCAAAAAATTTGACCTTTTAAACCAAATTTACATTGTTAAATCAAAATAAATGGTTATACAAAAAATATTAAACAAGATTTTAATAGCTTTGAAACAAAATTTACAATAAAATAAACCAATTAAAATTTACAATGAATTATTACATATCATAGTCTAATATGAGTCTTAAGACACTTTATTCATTCAAGAAAAAAAGTTGATGTACACCCATACAAATAAAACTAAGACTCAAGAATAAGTTATCAAAAATTACAAAATATACTCTAACTATTATGAAACATAAGTTTCTAGTAATTACAAAACATATGTACAAAACAACTCATGAGGCTTTGATCTCAATCCTCAGTTTCCAATATTTAAAAAATATAAGTAATTACAAAACAAATCTTGAGCTCAAGTCTCATTATGTATCAGGATTTCATTCCATTGTTGTTGGCTAGAAGTAGTAATTGTGTTGTCTATGAGGATCAAAATTTTTGATTTTGTAAAAAAATTTAATGCATTACTGATATTGGCAAGAGGTTCCCATTATTTTGTGGCAACATATTTCACTAAAAGCAATGATGGGTCTGCTTCACCTTTCTCTTTAAATGAAACCTCAGGTTCCAAGTCATTTTATCTAATTATTTTCTTCAATGTATTATTTTACTTTTTTAGTAAAACAAGTTAATCTTTGAAAGAAATTTCTGCATGAATAATTTTGTGTGCACTCTTTAAATGCATGTCAAGGATAACAACTTGGTTCTTTAGATTTGTATATTTTGACTACAAATGAATAAATAATATTAATTAGTTAAATTTATTAAAATAAATTTTCATTACAAAAAATAATAAAGAGAAACTTACCCCATTTTTTTAGTATTTTCAATATCTACAAGGTTTTTTGTTTTTTGTTTTTTATTTTTTTTTCCATTTTTATAATATGCTTGTGTTTCTACATTTAAGTTTCCAACCCTATTTAACATTATATCAAGAATAAAATAATTAAATATATTAGTCAATGCAACACTTCTAGAAATTTTTTGGTTGAATAAAATATCAAATTTTTCCAGATAATACTCAACCATTGAGTATAATTGATTACATTGACTGCAGTTGTGAAAATGGGCATTTATTTTCTAAATCAATACTTTTACTTGATATTTACATTTTATTAAGTCATCAATGTTACAAATTACCAAATCAATAACATAGGCCTTAATATTCTCTACCAGTAAATAAAAAATTGGTAAAAAATTACGTTAGTCATCTGTTTGTGGAATCTCCTCAACAAGATTGTCTTAGGTGATGTTAGGTGGAGAGTTGGGCATATGAGGTAATTTTAAAGGTTCAATGAATTGAGATTCTTTTATCATATTATGTGGGTTAAAAAAATCATGGGCATGCCACTATCAATCTCTAAATACTTTTCATCTATATCAATATTACGAATAAGTGTGGTTCCCATTGCACTAGGTAGACCACCAAGTGAAAAGTTTGGAAAATCAAAAGTTGCTAAATAAATAGTGTTTCCACTCTACATCGACATAAACAAATATTTACCAATTCCATTATTTACAGGGCTAGGGCAGGGTAGTGATAGTTGTGATGCAAAATTTATCCTTTGAGTAGGAGAATGACCTATAAATCAGACTTTAAAAAAATGACAAATGAAATAAATATAATATTAAATTAGAATCTACTAAAAATTAAAAAACTTAGTTTTACTTAGCACACCTTGCTGTTGTTGTTGCATCTAAATTCTAGAAGGTCTGCTAGACCCCTTGGTATTTGCAATACAGATTGCACCATTTTATATATAAAAGAGAATTAAAATATTACAGTGATAAAACTATCATTTTTGGTAATTCAATCAAAGCAAAGATTGTTTATGAAGTTATATCAATAGCATGAGTGGAAGGCTATGTTGAAGGTGCAATGAAACTACACATGCATTTTATTTTTACCAATTGTTGCATAGGCACCTGTGGAGATGATTTTGTATCTTCCTCCATGTCCGTTTCCACCATAGCCTTAGGAGATTGTTGACCCTTAATTACTGCATTTTTTTGGAAATTCTTTCATTTATTTATTTTATAAGAAATAATCAAAATATGTTTTATATTAACAAGATCAATATTTATATAATTATTTTAAAATAATTATAGTATAACTCAAACTCACATCCTAAGCTTCAAGTGAGATTACGTTGACAAACATTAGGGACTTACATTTGTTGGAACAGACATTGCTTATAAAATGAAAAATGCCTCATTGTACAATGAAATGATATAAATACAATAAGAAAGTTAAGAATTTTCATTGTGAATAGCAAAGTTTAAATCATCTTTAATTCTATTTTTAAATGAATGTGCACCAATCAAATGGTTGAGCATCGAGAGTAAAAAATATATAAACAAGAGCCTAGAGTAAAATGTATGATGGTCTACGTTGTAAAAAAATTCTTGCTTGGAAAAGTTCAAGCATCCCTAGAAGAAGAATATTTTTCACTGATTCAACTCTTAGCCCCCTTTTACTATGGCATTTAGGATCTATAAAAGAAATTTAACAAGAAATAAGAACTAATAAAAATAAAACTAGTCAAAAAATTGATGAATTGTAAATTGTAAAATATCATACCATCCAGCTATAGCCCATGATGAGACTCCAATTTTGTTTTCATCATCGTTCAACAAGGCCTTTGTTGTGACTAGTTACCCATCCTCGTAAGGTAGATTTTTTAGTCTCTGGATATCCTCTAGAGTGATTCCAAATTGAAAAGTATGTGAGTTCAAGCTTATTTGAAACCAGGGGGAAGCAATGTTGAAGCTTTGCAATAGAAATTTTAGCAAACAAAAATATTTTTCATATTGCAACATGTAGAAAATGTCATTGAACTTGCAAGGCTCCATCTAGTCACGATATGTGTATTCTTGCTATAGAAGTCTTTAGATGATAATACATGTTAAAGTTATAAAAGTTAATTTTGTGTTTTACTTTGTGCCTACACTTGTAGCTAACCCGAACGAGGTTTGGGAAGCCATTAGGGTTGAGTTGCTATTTAGGAGGATGGAAAATAGGTTTCTGGAAGTCAAGAAGATAGAGAGAAAGAATGGAAGGAGAACAAGAAATGAGAAAAAAGTGAAAAATGAGGAGCGATTGGAACTTTTATAGGCATCCTACAAGATATGGATGAGCATCTGCACAACGTGGGTAGTTGTCTACATGTTTCTCTCACCATGTTATGTGCTTCCACCTTACAAACTGATGCCTACATGTCATAGATGACTGTCTGCATATTTTGGATGTGTGTCTCTATGATGTAGATATGCATCTACATCATACAAGCGATCATCTGCATCTTGTCAATGGTGATCTACACCAAGCAAGCAATTGTCTGCACCATACAGGTAGCCATTTGCATGATGCAAATGCACGCTGACATGTTGCTGTCATGACTTTGCATCATACATATGGTTGTGTCCATGATACGTAGTGTGGATGATCATTTGCATAAGGCAAATATGTGTCTACATCATATAAATGCTCCTCTACATCATGCAGACACTCATCTATAATAGGGACACTTGCATCTAGACTCTACATGATCTCGATAGTCAAAAACTAATTGGGATGTGCATGTATGATTTGGCACGTTGCATCTCATGACTCACTTGGACAACTATACGACTAATAGACTAATTTTCCACCATTATAAATCCAATTTGCTTGGAAGCCTCCAAGGATATTTTAATATAGCTCACTAAAATTAACCATGTTTTAAGTTTGAAATAAGTAAAAACTACTTTCCCCTGGTGCAAGAACCATCTGGTTTTGGCTGGACCAAAACCTAACTTGGGCTAATGGAGTAAGAGGCCTAGGTCTCAATAGAATCAACAAGACTTATTAACCAATTTTAGTTAGATTGGGAACTAGCCTAGACACAAATGGTGGTCTAGATCTCCATAATCACCTAAGTGAGAGAAACCATGCAAGGTCCCCAATTGGACCTGAAAGCAACAAAACACTTTTAAAGAGAAAGTGAGGAAACCACACAAACCATGAAGGTTCAAGACGATCTCCAAAATCAGATTGACTTGATATTTCCCTAAATTCAGAGCTAACCTAGGCATAGAGGGAGGCCCAAGTCTCCATTTAACATTGATCAAGAACTATCTGCAAAAAAGCCACCTAAGTATCCTCTAAATGGAAAAGAACATTCAGAGTCTCCAAAGTACCCAGAACTAATAAAACCTACAAAAAAGAAACTACTAATGATAAGATAATGGGGGTCTCTTACAAAACCCTTTTAGATTTAGACTGAAACAAAAACTAAAAAGAACACAAATAACCTTCTCGAGATACAACCTAGCCTTCCTAGAGGAATCCTTAACAACCAAAAATCAACAATTATGGGCACAAAGGGAAGCCCAAGTTTCCCAAAGGAACCATCAATAATGATAATTTGTAAATCAATAAAAACCTTGAAAACTAGGAGAGTTTTCCAGAAGACATGAACATTAAATAAAGCTAAAACAAGCCAAGAGCATACACTAAAACCTTCCTTACCATTTTCACCAAGCACTTTTTGCATGAAATTTCCTTGATAAGGTAGATGGACTCGGAGGACGCCCTATTCCAGGCATCCGTCTCAGCCTAAAAGTATAGGAAATACCCACACTTGAAGGAAGCTTGAATAAAAGGAACTCAGAATGAGCTAATACTCTCACCTTGCTCCAAAATCAAACTCCCCAAAATAGTAATTTCAAAGCGTCTATGAAAACAGATCCTATCTAGATGGAAGAAAACCAGCTAGATCCTGAAAGGAATCAAAACGCTATAGATCTCCTCAAGAGATAGCTCAGAAACAACATATCTGAGACTAACAATAGCCTCCAACAAAAATTTAATCTTTTCGAACCTCATATCAGCAAGAGTCAACTTACACCGATCACAAAAGAGGTTGACTCTGGGCGAGATCCTCATTTGAGGATAGCACTTGAAATTGGTGGTCCTATCCTGACAAGGAAAACTCGAGCTATTAGTGAGACTAGTCCTACCAAACTCACTTCCCCTAGGTTGCTCTATCAACTGGTTCAGGGCCCATACTATTACAGCCCAAAAAACATTAGAAATGGTCTCTAAAGGCTATTTGGTGGCATAAATCCTACAGGTTCCTCCAAAATGGCAATGGAAAAGCAACAAGTCCTAAAAAGCCCATTCCGCATAACAAAAGAAGGGAGACACCATCTGAAGCAGGCTGTGCAGAATAAGGTTGTCAAAATCCAACCTTCCAGATTTATGGCATTTCAAGATAGTCATCGTTGTTTCTAAATGGAGCACTCCATCACCATTCTTTAAATGTTGAGGAATACTTTGTAGAACCATTATCAACATATCCACAGATCTAGAGATCCCAGCTTTGCGGATCCAAACAAAAGCCACCAAGAATCTGAGATTACTTTTTTTAAGCATCACCTTCTCAATACTATCAAAATAACTCACAAAACATGCCTAATAGAGCACTTTGAGCCCATTATAGGGTATAGGAGCAAAATAATCATAATCGTGCATCCATTGCTTCCCCAAAACCCATAGGGCCAACCCATAACGAAAAGGGTAAGGACAAAACAAAATGATCTACATCCTGATCGAAGATGCAATAGAACAGTAGGTTTGGGCACAGTAGAAGAGATCAAACACTTCCAATTTGTTCACCACTTTCTTCCTTTCCAAGGAGATAAACCAACTACCCAGCGCAGATCTGATGCCACAAAAAAATATCATAATCCCCTTGAACATCACTCTCCTCATCATACTCACCATCCCCTGAACCTTCCCGCTCACCCGTGTAAATTCTAAAATGACCCTTAAATAATCATGACAGATAAAATGAATAGCAGCAAGAACATAGCCAAATCATTTGAATCATTTACCAAATATCAATAGACATAATAAACACAAATCATATATTAAATTTGGAGAAGGCAGAGTACTCTATTTTTTTTCTGTACTATATTCTAATTACAGCCTTAACAAAGAAAAGTTTGTTATTTCATTCAATGATCAGCGCTTTACAAAAACACTTATTAATAATGAGGACTACTTAACTAAGGGTAGTTTAATAGGCTATTTGAACATCAGTCTATATCTCCAAACATGCATTTCTTCATGCATTATTCGTTGTGCTAAAAAATAAACTGCAGTTTGTTTAAATAAATGTTTAACAATTGAATTATAAAGGATAAACTATAAATAAAAAAATCTCATGCGTTGATGAGCACTGCAGTTGAAAGTTGAGGAAAGCTTGCGGTGAGGGAAGCATGCATGCATCAGTTATCAACATACTCCCCCTTGATGCTAAGAGGGATCACAATCTGATCTCTGAGTGTCAAAAATTGATCTGTTGCAACTGCTTTCGTGAAGATATCTACTAGCTGTTCTTTCGTGTTGATGTATTTCAATTCTACTACCTTCATCTGCACTAAATCTCGGATAAAATGATGCTTTAAATCAAAATCTTTTGTCCGGATATGATGGACTGGATTCTTGGCCAATTTAATAGCACTAATGTTATCACAAAAAATAACTGTGGGCTGAACTTGAATCTCTCCAATTTCTTCAAGAAGTTTTCTTAGCCATAATGCTTGTGTACCTACTGAAGTGACTGCAACATACTCTGCTTCTATAGAAGAAAGGGAAACTATACTTTGTTTCTTTGAGCTCCAAGTAATCAAACCAGAACCAAAAGAAAAACAATTCCCAGATGTTGACTTTCGGTCATCCAAACTACCTCCCCAATCAGAATCACTAAAACCAACAAGATTGAACCTTTTAGAAGTGTAGTAATGAATACCAAAATCTAGAGTGCCTTTCACATACCTCAAAATTCTTTTGGCTACCTTCATATGTATTTCTGATGGCTCTGTCATGTACCTTGAAATAATTGAAACTGAATAAGCAATATCAGGTCTTGTATGAGTTAGAAACATTAAGCTTCCAACAATACTTCTATAAGTTGTCTCATCAACTCTTTCAGCACCATCATCTCTACACAACACAACTCCATGAGCAATTGGAGTGGAGACTGGTTTACAATCAACCATATCAAATTTCTTCAACATATCTTTAGCATACCTTGTTTGACAAATAAAAATTTTATTCTCCCTTTGATAAACCTCCATTCCTAAAAAAATATTTCATAAGGCCTAAATCTTTCATTTCAAATTCATTCATCATGAAAACTTTGAATTCATCCTTCATCATAAAACTGCTACCCATATACAACAAGTCATCAACATACAAATTATAATTAGAATATCATTACCTTCTTGTTTGTAGTAAAGGGTAGGTTCGCTCTTACTTCTTTGAAAGCCATTCTCTTGAAAATATCCATCAATCCTAGCATACCATGCTCTTGGTGCTTGTTTGAGGCCATACAAATCCTTATTTAACTTGTAGACATGATTATCTTTTCCTTGCACTTCAAAACCTTGTGGTTGTTCCACATATACTTCTTCTTCTAAGTACCCATTCAAGAAGGCACTTTTCACATCCATATGATGGATGCTCCAATTCTTTTGAGCTGTTAATGAAATCAACATTCTAATGGTCTCTTGTCTTGCTACTGGTGCAAATGTCTCTTCATAATCAATGCCATACTTTTGTGTGAAGCCTTTAACAACTAATCTTGCCTTATGCCTTTCAACACTTCTATCACTGTTACACTTAGTCTTGTAGACCCATTTGGTGCCAATCTTCTTCTTGTCATGTGGAAGCTTTGTAAGCTCCCAAGTGTCATTCCTGTGAATAGAATCCATCTCTTCTTGCATTGCTTGCATCCAAACCTCATTAGTATATGCATCTTCAAAACATGATGGTTCAAAATTAGCCTTGGTAAGTAAAGCAAAATTCAGTGTCTCACCTCTTGGATTTTCTTCATGTGCTTGATTTGAACTCCTTTGATAAATGTCACTCAATCTTCTTACCTTCCTTGCAGAACTATGACTTGAATATGGACTTACACTTGGAATTAAACAACTAGATGAGGGGTTACTTGGTAAATTTGTAGCACTTGGAACAGAAATATTAGTGGGCTGCCCATGATCAATAGCATCCATAATAACTTCATTTAAAACAGATTTTGACTTTTCCATATGGCCTTTTTGATGACCATAAACTCCCCCTTCATCAAAAATCACATCTCTTGACACAATAAGCTTATTAGTGAGAGGATTATATAACCTGTAAGCCTTACTTTCCTCACTATATCCAACAAAAATACATGACTCACTTTTGGGATCTAACTTTTGCCTCTTTTGATCAGGAACATGAACATAAGCTAAGCAATCAAAAACTTTGAAATAATTAACATTTGGCTTTTTCTCATACCAGGCTTCATATGGAGTCATCCTGTCGAGTGCACTAGTGGGACTCCAATTGAGAATATATACTACTATAGCAACTGCATCTCCCCAAAAAGAATTACTTAATCCTTTCATTTGTAGCATGCTTCGTGCCATCTCCACCACTGTACGATTCTTCCTTTCAGCTACACCATTTTGTTGTGGTGTGTATGCAGTGGTGAGTTGTCTTCTAATGCCATGCATATCACAATAACCTTGAAAGGCTTTTGAACAAAATTCTCCTCCACGATAAGTCCTTAAGCATTTGATTTTGCACCCTTTGTCATTTTCTACAAGGGCTCTAAACCTCTTGAATGTCTCAAAGCTTCACCTTTGGTCTTCAAAAAATAAACCCAACACTCTCATGAGTAATCATCAATAAAAGTAATGAAATATGATGACTTACCCAAACTCTTTGTTTGCATAGGACCACAAATGTCTAAATGAGCTAACTGGAGTGGATAATGGGCCCTCCATGCATTGCCTTTTGGAAATTTCTCTCTTGCATGTTTTCCTTTAGCACATCCTTCACAAACTTTCTTGTGCTCTTCAACCTTAGGCAAACCAGAAACTAATGCTTTTGATGTTAGAATCTTCAAACTATGAAAATTTAAATGCCCATACCTGAGATGCCACAACCAACTTGTATCCTCATATGCCATATTGACAAGGTTCTTGTTATGTTCACCAAACTTCAATGGAAACATCATATTCTTTGTCATAGGCACCACTGTTACCACCTTATTTCCTTGATTCTTATCATAAATTATACATTGTTGATTTTCAAATACAACTTTATAATTGTTCTCACATAATTGTCCAACACTTAACAAATTATGCTTTAACTTTGGAGTGTAATAAATGTCTTTAACACTCTTCATACCTTCTTTTGTATGGACTTCCATAGCTCCTTTTGTAGCAACCTCCAGTGATTTGTCATCACCAAGCTTGATCTTGGATTTAAAACTTTCATCCATTATAGAAAAAAGTTTTTCATTCCCTGACATGTGGTTAGAACATCCTGAATCTAAATACCAAACATCTGTAGAAATATTTTCAGATTTGTCATATGATAAAAATAAATTATCTGGAGGATTCTCATCACCTTCTTGAGCATAATGAACACTTTTACCATTATTAACTTCTTTTAATCTACACTCATAATTAAAGTGGCCATACCTGTTACAATGATAACACTGAATATTTCTTTTATCAAATCGGCCTCTACCTCTTCCTCTGAAACCACCTCTTCCTCTGAAGCCACCTCTGCCTCTATTTCCTCTTGAGTAATTCTGATTTTGACCTCTACATTGGCCTTGATTACTTTTGATGCTACTATTTGCATCTTCATTCTTTGTGATTTGTAATTTGGAGGAAAAAGATTTCTCTTCACTTTCTCCAAATGAATCTCTCAATCTTTCTTCATGAGACATCAAAGATCCAACTAGATGATCAAATTGAAGGGTAGACAAATTCTTACTTTCTTCTATGATTATGGCAACATGGTTCCACCTTGGTGTGAGAGACCTCAACACCTTTTTGATCACAACCTCATTGTTCACAATTTCACCAAGTGTAGCCATCTTATTAACCACATCTTTTACTCTGACACATTAGGTACTCAACACTTTCAGCTTCTTGCATCTTTAAATTCTTGAATTCTCTCTTCAATATCTGTAATTTGACAACTTTGACTTGATCACTTCCTTGGTAAGCTTCTTTTAGAGTCTTCCAAGCATCCTCTGATGTCTTTGCTCCTGCAATTCTTGGAAATAAGCTCTTATCTAGCGCTATTTGAATATGAAATAAAGCTTGAGCATTCTTCTTCTTAACCTCCTTCTTAGCTATTTTATCATTTGTTGTGAGGGCATTCCAATTAGCGGGCTCTGCATAACCTGATTCAATAATCTCTCACAAATCTTTTCCTATCAAAAAACTCATCATTTTGATACACCAATAATCATACTCATTTCCATCAAATTCTGGAATGGGCAAGGAGTTAGAATTTGACATGATAAATTTTTGGCAAAATTCCAACTACTTAATCTTTAACCCAAAAGAAAAAATCCCTGCTCTGATACCAAATGTAAATTTTGAAACAACCCTTAAATAATCATGACAGATAAAATGAATAGCAGCAAGAACATAGCCAAATCATTTGCATCATTTACCAAATATCAATAGACATAATAAACAAAAATCATATATTAAATTTGGAGAAGGCAGAGTACTCTATTTTTTTTCTGTACTGTATTCTAATTACAGCCTTAACAAAGAAAAGTTTTTTTTTTTCATTCAATGATCAGCGCTTTACAAAAACACTTATTAATAATGAGGACTGCTTAACTAAGGGTAGTTTAATAGGCTGTTTGAACAGCAGTCTATATCTCCAAACATGCATTTCTTCATGCATTATTCACTGTGCTAAAAAATAAACTGCAATTTGTTTAAATAAATGTTTAACAACTGAATTATAAAGGATAAACTATAAATTAAAAAAATCTCATGCGTTGATGAGCACTGCAGTTGAAAGTTGAGGAAAGCATGCGGTGAGGGAAGCATGCATGCATCAGTTATCAACAACCCCCTGATTTGAAAATCCTGCCCATTCCGCTCATTTTCCCATTACAATATAAATCATTACATGTATTATGTGTATCCTTTTTTTTTTTGTTACACTAACAGAATATCAATAAAACCAAATTCCTTAGATCACCCATTTCAAAAAAAAAGAAAGGACCGACATTTGGTATTAGCATGTAAAATACTACAGTATAATGCTCGTTTCAAGAAAAACAAATGCAGTATACTCGTAAGCATGCGTCAAAAAAATAGGTATCATTAGAAGTTATTTATAATTTCTTCAAAGTTGATCAGTTTGTATATTTATATACATGATATTGTTTAATTAAAATTTTGTGTGACATATGATTATAAAGTGGTTTTTTTTGGTTTCATATTTATATTGTTATTTATTTTAATTATAATTTAAAATTAAATTTATAAGATAATTAAATTTTTATTTTTATAAGATTTTATTATTGTGTAAATGCACATAATAAAATTTTACTGAGATTTAATTTTAGTTTTTAAAATATTATTAACATTATATATTCGTAGTGTTTTTTTTTTTTTTTTTTCCCCTCACTTTTATAAATATTCAATTGAAGGTTTAAATTGTGACAGTAATTTTAAAAAATTATTGAAATAAATAATTATTAAAATTATATATATATGATAAAATTTTAACTAACATTTAACATGATGAAAAAAATATTCAATGCTAATTATACTTTCAATTAATTTTATACATAAGATTTTATTATAATTTAGTTTTATCTTTTTAATTATCATTGCCTTTTGCTATAAATGGAATAATATCAAAATTTAACTTATAGTTTTATGTTTATGGATTATTATTAATTTTTTTTTTGTAAAGCAATATTTTATTTTTCATTTTTTAAAAAATCCGTAACCAGTTATTTTTTAATTTGGAGGAGTCTTCTAAACTCGTGAGAAGCAGTGCCACTTGAAGAGTCAACTACTAATAAAAGTTTATAAAATTTACAACTAAATTATAATTATAATCATAATAAATATTTTGTAATATTTAATTATTTTGTAATATTTGTATAAAGTAAATATATAATAATATTATTATTTTATTGATATAATTAAATCACACATATTTCATTAAATGATTGATATTAATAAAATATATGTTTTTTTTATATTAGATATATAATTTTTTATGAAATAATTTCAGTAAATATATTTAAAGAAGTAAAACATTTATATTTTCTATTACTTTTTAAAATAACTTAATAGTTTTTATTTTTAAAAATGCCTTTCAATTATTATTTTTTTATTATTTGACACCACTTATATAAGTTTTTATATAAATTTAATTTTTTTATAAAATTTTAAAACTCACATTGTTTTAACTATAAATGTAAATCCTAACCTATAAAACTTAACTGAAAACTCAAAACATAATTTTGTAGGGTGAAATCTGTTTTCTTTAAATTTAATGGAAATTCATTTCAAAACATAATTTTGTAGGGTGAAATGTATTTTATTTAAATTCATTTCATAATTTTATAAAAATAAGGATTTTTTTAATCACGTTATATTTATGAAAATATTTACATAATATAATTTAATATAGTGTTATTTATTTATAAAATAATAAAATTTTAAATAATTTTTAATTAAAATAAATTATAAATATAATATAATTGTAAACCCTAACTAAGTTTTTTTATTTCTTTAATCCATTATTTATATATATATATATATATATATATATATATATATATATATATATATATATATATATATATATATATATAAAATGTTACAATAGATATCTTCAAATTTTACATTTGTTATAAGTTTTTAACAAATATTTCATCTTCTTATTTTATAAAGTAATTAATAGTTTAAATTTATAAAATATATTTAATTTTTTTTGGCATTTTACAATGATATCTAAAAGTGGTGGTAAGTTATAATGCACTGAGTATATCCATTTAAAATTCTAATATTAAAATTGATATCTATTTGATCACAATTCATAATTTTTTTTATTTTTATTTAAAAAAATATGTACCTATTTTACTATAGAAAAATACAATTAATTTTTATATTAATAATTATATATCAAACAATATATAATTACATTTTACAATAAATCTTATATAATATGTTTGAAAAAATAATCATACACCATAAAATAAGAACCAAATTCATACTTTCACTATTTAATAAGGAACCTTCACAATTGATACAACTTTTACCAAAATAATGACTTCATCAAAAAAGGCCTTGCCATTGAACAAGTTCATATGCAATCGCTACTCACGTAAGTTAATTTCAATAGTGAAAATCCACAATTTTACTAAATTTTAATACTTCCCATCCTTATTCAATAAATTGTGCCAATAAAATATTGCTATGAATTTATATAGGTGGTGGACTCAATTCTCACAATTATACCTTAATAATATCAAACAAAGGAAGGAATTAGTGTACAGATCCAATATAAACAAGGTAATAGATATAGCTATGTAAGTGTATGCATTAATTTTAAGAATTTAATTAAAGAAATGTTTATGAAAATATAAAAATTTAAAATTTTATCAGCTCCATTGAAAATTTGTGACTTCTATATTTGCAGGTATGGAATAATTGCAGTTGCAGTACATCATGTGCAGTGTTAAGGTATGGAGCTAAAAGCTTCACCCATGAGCAAGTACAGAAGTTGCAGGAATCAGACAGTCGCCATCGACGGTCAGAGATTGACTGAAGGATGCCGACGTCAGTGGTGGATCGGCCGACGTCAGTCATAGGCAGGCATACAGGGACCGACGTCGGTCACCTGTGCATCTAGAAGCTATTTTTGTGCGCAGAACAGAATGCTTGCATGTTAGGATTAAGTGTTAGTCTTAAGTCCGTGTTTCTATTTTAAGTAGAACTGATTAGAGCCCTTGATTAGGAGGTACATCTAATAGTTGTAAATGCATGCTCATGTTTCTTAATATTATATAATAGGGATAGATCTTCATAGCTTATTGGACAATACTGTAGAAGTAGAATACATTTGTATATGTATATCAATCCAGGTTGTTGGAGTTGATTGTAATTGAGAGAGAGGACTCTTGAGGGAAAGAGATCTAAGAAGATATTTATATATCTGAGAGAGGTGTGGAAGAAAAGAAGTTTTTTCAATTGTAATTCCTTCTGTAAAGAGTTTAATACAAGTTTTCAGGGTAGTTTCTTGTATCTCTTGTTCTTTGTTATTTCTGATTCTAGTTACTTATCTATCTAGCTTAATTTCGCATTTAATTGCTTTCATAATTGTAATCAACTTTGTTGATTGATCCCCAAAAAGTGGTATCAGATCCTAGTTATAGGTTCAGAGCTTGATATCCAACAAGTGGTATCAAAGCTCAGTTTGACTAACAGGTGTTTCAGATCTGGTTAGTGTGTATTGATTACAGGTTACTCACAGGGATTTCTATTTGAGTGGGAGAAGCAATGGTAGAAGAAAGTAAACTGAGAATGGAGAAGTTTAATGGCAAGAACTATCAATTATAGAGAATATAGATAGAAGATTATCTGTATCAGAAAGATCTATAATTACCGTTAGGTGGGACTGCTAAGAAACCCACAGACATGGAAGATGAAGAATGGAAAGTTCTTGATAGAAAGGCTCTTGGATCTATAATATTGAGTCTAGCATCTACTGTGATATCTAATTTATCACAGGCAAAGTCTACGATAGAGTTAATGACTACTTTAGCAAATTTATATGAAAAACCCTCAGCTTCAAATAAGGTATATCTTATGAAACAACTATTTAATTTGCAAATGCAGGAAGGTTGATTTGTATCTAATCATCTAAATGATTTTAATGGAATTGTAAATCAATTAAATTCAATCAAAATAGTGTTTGATGATGAAATTAAAGCTCTATTAATCTTATGCTCTTTACTAGAAAGCTGGCATGGCTTGGTAATGGTAGTTAGTAATACTGCATCTGCTTCAAATATTTTAAAAGTAGATGATGTTGTTAGTGTAATCTTGAATGAAGAAATTCATAGGAAAAGCACAAAGGAGACATCAAAGAATGCTTTAAGTTTTGAGAGTAGGGGAAGGTAGAAAGAGAAGGGCAAGAAAGGGAGATCAAGATCTAAGTCAAAGATGAGAGGTAGATCCAAATCCAAAAATGGTAGGAGGACAGCCTGCTGGAATTGTGGAAAGATAGGGCACATAAGCAAAGATTGATAGTCAAAGCTTAAAGAAGATAGACAGCATGATGATAAAGAAGAAGCAAAGGTGGCAGGTATTGTTGCATAAGATGCTCTTATATTCTCTTTACATAATAATATAGAATCTTAGGTTTTAGATTCTGGTATATCTTTCCATGCAACTCTTAATAGAGAATATTTCAGTGACTATGTCCATAGAGATTTTGGAATAGTTTATTTAGGGGATGATGAGCCTTGTAAAATTGTTGACAAAAAAAAATGCAGCTAAAAATGTAGAATGGAAACATATGGGTGTTGAGAGATGTCATGCATGTTCCCAGCCTGAAGAAGAATCTGATTTCTACAGGAAAGTTAGGGGATGAAGGTTGTATAGTAACTCTCACAGCTGAATCTTGGAAGGTTTCCAAGGGTGCACTTGTATTGGCCAGAGGTAAGAGAGTAGGTACTCTCTATTTATGTAATTGTATTACTAATAATTCTCCTTCTATATTATCTACTTCAGATGTAGATGCAAAGTTGTGGCATCAAAGGCTTGGCGACATGAGTGAGAAGAGAATGATAATTCTTAAGTCAAAAGGTATGTTTTCAGATTTGAAAAGCATAGATCTAGATTTCTGTGAAGACTGTATTTTCAGAAAATAGAAGAGAGTGAGTTTTTTCAAGACTGGGTCAACAAAGAAGAAGCATAAGTTATAGCTTGTTCACACAGACATGTGGGGACCAGCTTAGGTTGCTTCTATTGGAGGATCAAAGTACTGCAAGAAAGGTATGGATCTATTGTATAAAGAATAAATCTGATGTGTTTGACACGTTTAAGATTTGGAAAGCTATGGTTGAGAATGAAACAGGTAGGAGATTGAAGTGCTTGAGATCTGACAATGGTGGTGAGTTCTACAGCTATAAGTTTAACTGGTATTGTTATATGCATGGAATACGTAGGCAAAGAATGGTTCCAAGGACACCTTAGCAAAATGGAGTTGCTGAAAGGATGAATATAACAATCATGGAGCGTGCAAGGTGTATGAGGTTGCATGTTGGTTTGCCCTTAGATTTTTGGGCAGAAGCTATGGATACTACAGTGTACTTGATTAATAGAGGACCCTCTACAGCTTTGGATGGTGGAATTTTAGAAGAGGCGTGGACAGGTAAAAAGGTAGATCTCTCATTTCTCAAAGTTTTTGGTTGTGAAGCCTTTGTGCACGTTGATAAGGAAAATAGAAAGACGCTGGATGCTAAGTCTATGAGGTGCACATTTATTGGCTATGGCTCTAATTAGAAACTAACAAAATAATTAGGAGCTGTGATGTTGTTTTCAATGAAAAAGTGATGTATAATGATCAGCTCAAGAAGCTGAATCAATTTGGGTAGAGTAATGGAGAATTGGATGAGGTGATGGTCCAAAAAGAGCTCACAAAAAAGAATAATCACAGACAGGAAAACATAGAGACCGACGTCGATCAGAAAGGAACCGACGTCGGCAGTACAGGAATCGATGTCAGTCAGACAGTGACTGACGTCAGCCAGGCATGAACTGATGTCGATCATGAGGAACTAATGACAGTCAGTTACAGGCCTAGAAGTGACTGAGGTCGGTCACTGTCAGAGAATTTAGGTAGACAACGTGTTGTGAATGAGTCTCAAACACCCATCAGGAGGTCAGAAAGGGTAAGTAAACCTCCAATTAGATATTCCCCTTCATTATTTTATTTATTGCTTACTGATGGTGGAGAACCAAAGAGTTTTGATGAAGCAATACAGGTGGAATCCAAGAATCAGTGAGAGCTAGGCATGAATGAGAAAATTGATTCCTTGAAAGAGAACCAAACATGGGATTTGGTTGATTTGCCAGCGGAAAAGAAGACACTAAAGAACAAATTGATCTACAGATTGAAAGAAGGTGAGAATGGACAGATGAGATATAAGGCTAGGTTGGTAGTGAAAGGATTTGCACAAAAACTAGGTATTGATTTTAGTGAGATTTTTTCTCCTATTGTCAAAATGACTTCTATACGGACTGTACTGTCTTTAATTGCTATTGAGGATTCGCATCTTGAGTAGCTTGATGTTAAGACAGTGTTTCTTCATGGAGATTTGGATGAGGAAATATATATGGATCAACCAGAAGGATTTGAGGTCAAAGGTAAGGAGAAATTTGTGTGCAGATTGAAGAAAAGCTTGTATGGCCTCAAGCAAGCTCCAAGACAATGGTATTTGAGATTTGACAAGTTTATGACTGAGCATGGCTACAGTAGATGTCAATCTGACCATTGTGTGTATTTTAAGAGATTGAATAATGGAAGATATATTATTTTGTTGTTGTATGTAGATGATATGCTGGTTGCAGGATCACACATGCAGGATATCTCTAAACTTAAAGTGAAATTAGCTCACACATTTGCCATGAAGGATTTGGGAGCAGCAAAGAAAATCCTTGGCATGAATATTAAGAGAGACAGGAAAAATCACAAGTTGATTTTGTCTCAAGAGGATTATGTGAACAAGGTGTTGAAATGGTTCAATATGCAGGATGCAAAACTGGTAAGCACACCTATGGCTGGAAACTTCAAGTTGAGTAAAGAACAGTGTCTTAATTCACATGATGAGGTAGAGTATATGAAGAAAGTGCCATATGCTTCCGCAGTTGGGAGCTTAATGTATGCAATGGTTTGTACTAAGCCTGATATTGCCCAAGCAGTGGGAGTTGTAAGTATATGGCCAATCCAGGAAAAGAACACTGGAAAGTAGTTCAGTGGATCCTCAGATATCTAAGAGAGACCAACAGTAGGCATTTGTGCTATGGTGGGTCAAACACTTCTCTACATGGTTATGTAGATTCAGATATGGCAGGTGATTTGGATCGTAGGAGGAGCACCACAGGATATGTTTTTACTGTTGGTGGAACGGCGGTTAGCTGGATTTCAAAGTTGCAGAAGGTTGTTGCCTTGTCAACTACAGAAGCAAAATATATTGCAGTCATAGAGGCTAGCAAAGAGATGATATGGATGACACGGTTCATGAAAGAGCTAGGAAAGGAGCAAGAGAGTTGCAGATTATATAGTGAAGTCAGAGTGTAATTCGTTTGGCTAAGAATTCAGCCTTTCATTCAAGAACCAAGTATATACAGCTTAGGTACCACTTCATTAGACAGGTATTAGAGGATGGTGAGTTGAAGTTGGAGAATATCCATATAGATAAGAACCCTGTTGATATGTTAACCAAGCTGATAACAAAGGAGAAGTTGAATCTTCATTTAACTTTTGTTGGTCTTCATGATTGAGGTTGAAGATGGAGGAGCTAGAAGATGTTCTGTACAGGTACTGGTGCAGCTATTTATCTCCAAGTGGGAGATTGTTAAGGTATGGAGCTAAAAGCTTCACCCATGAGCAAGTATAGAAGTTGCAGGAATCAGATAGTCACCATCGACGATTAGAGATTGACTGAAGGATGCCGACATCAGTGGTGGATCGGTCGACGTCGGTCACAGGCAGGCATACAGGGACCGATGTCGATCACCTGTGCGTCCAGAATCTATTTTTGTGCGTAGAACAGAATGCTTGCATGTTAAGATTAAGCGTTAGTCTTAAGTCTGCATTTCTATTTTAAGTAGAATTGATTAGAGCCCTTGATTAGGAGGTGCATCTAATGGTTGTAAATGCATGCTCATGTTTTCTAATATTATATAATAGGGATAGATCTTCATAGCTTATTGGACAATACTGTAAAAGTAGAATACATTTGTATATCTATATCAATCCAGGTTGTTGGAGTTGATTGTAATTGAGAGAGAGGACTCTTGAGGAAAAGAGATCTAAGAAGAGATCTATACATCTGAGAGAGGTGTGGAAGAAAAGAAGTTTCTTCAATTGTAATTCATTCTGTAAAGAGTTTAATACAAGTTTTCAGGGTGGTTTCTTGTATCTCTTGTTCTTTGCTATTTCTGATTCTAGTTACTTATCTATCTGGCTTAATTCCGCATTTAATTGCTTTCATAATTGTAATCAACTTTGTTGATTGATCCCCAACATGCAGTGTATGTGTGGTAGCTATTTTTTGAGATTTTCTAGATCAAAAAGAATTTTTTGCACATGAAGAATTAGTAGATGACCACCATTCGTGAGGTAGTTAAGAAACAAGTAATATTATATATTTTCAACTCAAGAATTTTGAGATGAATAGTTGGCAGATGCCTATGATTTTTTCTTGAGAGAAATAAAGGTATAAAAATTTTGAACTCTTGAAATACTGCTATGATTGTGAAAATGGTGTTCGACTTAAAAATAAATAAAATTTATAATTACATTATTTTGTTTTCTTTTTATAAAAACACCACTTAATAAATTAGTAGTTATATTCAAAATCCTAACAAAAATATAAAAATAAACATGATGTTTTATTACGTAATTTGCAATGTCTTATTGTAGGTTAAGATTTTGAAGAGTTGGAAATTAGTTTATTGATAAATTATAACATTTTAAAATGAATTTTTTATAAAATTATATTAATTTTTGAAATTAATAATCAGATTAAAATAAATTTAATTTTAACTGAATATAGAATTTAATTTGAATACATTAGGGGGACCAAATTTTTAAAGAAAAAGGCAAAAAATGCAATCCCATATATAAGAGGACCTAGGTTCTTGAACATGACATCCCAGATAAATCCAACTAGGGCCAAGTATAATAAAGAGATGAAGAATAAAAGAGAACAAAAGAAGAGTCCACATTAATGGAAAGATCCGGGCTAGTGAAAGGTTGTTGGTTCAACTAATGAAGTTGCATGGCTCACAAAGAGCCCATTAAAGATCAATTCTTGCAAATAGCAAATCCTGATATATGGAAAGGGATGAGGTTTGAATTGTGCCCTAAATAACTTTGACAGAATAGATACCTCTGAATCCTTAACTCTTACCTCAAGATCACCATGTAAAACATGATTCATAAAAAAAAGAGAGATATACGCAGAGTAAACCAAAGGAGGGGAAAGGCCAAAAAGAAGCGTATGCCTCACCAAGGCGGGGAAAAGCAGAATTAAAAAATTTAAAATGGAATAGCCCATTAAGTTAGTCGTTACAAGAAAAAAACTCAACAATGAAGACGAGATGAGCCGTCCAAGAAACAATAAATACCTCGTACGAAATGTCCAAAGGTGAAAAGGCCCAAAAGCCAACGTTCCAAAAGCAACGGCTAGGAAACGATTAAGCTAACCAGGACACGTCATCATCTCATCCTATCCAGTCAGGTGAACCGAACCAGACCATGACATTAGCCAATGCAAATCCTAAAAATATAGTCAGATGGAATGCAAACCACGTCGGCTCCCTGAACGCCAGGATCGAACCACACCCGCCACCGAAACCGGCGTAGTACCCAGCAAAACAAAACGAATCTTGCACCGAAACCGACGACCAAGAAAACAAAGATTAACCACTACCGCATCGGTAATTAGTGGTAAGAAGCCTTATCTGAAGAAAAATCCATCGCCTTTCATTATCTAAAGGGGGTTCTTCCCCTTTTGCTCTTGCTCCTACCCACGAAATTTTTATCGACTCCCATCTGTTTTCTTTTCATTTTGCTTTCTATTGTTCTTGACAGGTGCGAACAGGGGAATATTATCCTGCGTGCAAGTTGCTAGACCAGGTGTTTTCCGGTGAACAAGCTTGATGTCCAACAAAGCTTTAAGCTCTATGAAAGGATCCAGTTCAGAGTGAGTAGAAATAGAGCTGACCGGGATAAGTACCTCCAGTCGTTCATCTCCAACAAAACTTTTCGCCCCAAATCCTTCAACAATCTTGCGCTCCTCCATAAGATCCTCTTTGATCGTAGGGAGTTTGACAGCTACCACCTCCTCCTATTCACGGATCTCTACCTCTTCATTCTCTGCACCCAAATGGGAAACAACCATCTCAAGTGCTTCCTGCCTCTTTGCGTAGGATTCGACTTCGGATAATAATAGGTCAACCTAATTTCGAGCCTCAGCCTCTCCATCCTCCATATCCAGAAGGGAATCAACCTTCTCAGTTTCTGCCTGGCACATAGGAAGAGGCTCCCCAGCCTTATTAGAGTCAGCTATCAACATGCTGCTCTTGATTTCCATATTCTTTTCACACTTATGTTCGAAGGTGTACAGTTAGGGCAGATTTCATTTGCTCTCTCACAGACTATGTTCTGCGTCCTTACTCCGCATTTGGATTTTAACTGAATAGAACTGTGTAAAACCTTCTCATTGTCGACATAAACACATAAATCTAGCAAAAGCCAGTCTACTTCTAGCTTTGCTGACAGAATCCACTGCAGCAGGGGACACAATAGATCTCGCGATTCCCCTCGATATGTTATCTGTCCAAAAAACACTTCCGCTGGAGAGCTGAAAGTCTAACCCAAAATGAGGTAGCCTTCCAAGACTCCTTAAAGGGTTTAAAATCAAATCGAGTTATCATAAGTCCAGAGCCCCCTTTTAAGCACAGAAGCACAATCTTCATGGTTTTTAAAAGAGAACAGTAGGAAACCATTTACTGTGGCTGCAATCTTCATCTGACCTTTCAGGGTCCATCTTTTTCGGGCCCTCTCACCACATTCATTTTTAAAATTAATGTTAATATTATATATTAAATAACCTAGAAAGTGTCTACAATTTTTTTGTTTTAAAAACAGTTACAAAGTGGTAAATATTAATAAGATGTAAAACAGAAATTTATGTCGAATATATAATATTAAATACATAAAATTAAAATATAGTAATATATATTTTAGATAAATTTATATAAAAAATTATCAATAAATATTATTTTTGAGGTGTTTAAATATATTAAGAAAAATATTTTTCAATTTCTTATATAGATATATTGAAAATATACATACTTTTTTTAAAGATCATTATAGGGTTGTATTGGGCCCCCAACCCATGAAAAGAGTTTTACATAACACAGCACAACGCCAACCAAAGACCAGAAAAACAAAACATCCTCTAGTTACAATATCGAACGAAGAGCCCTAGACAGGAACATACATTCAACAGAAGATCCCAAAAACAACATACAAAAAGGAACCAATTAACGATACATTGGATAGGACCAGGAACTGCAATCTACCATTTTAAAGCATTTATTCTCGCAGGACCTCATCATTCGTATCAATTAGTAGCACTAAATCTCATCCATCCCCAACTGCTTCCTCCTCCCAGGTAGCAACATCATTAGAGATAGGTTTCCACTGCTCTATTCCCTCTGATGACGATGACACTGAGTGAGTGACACCCTTCAGTGTAACAAGGCCTATTTCTTCCACCTTTGCTAAGCTGAACCATAATGATGTTGCCACCTTGCCTATGAGCATCCATCTTACCAATTTTTTGATTGCCTCAACACGCCCCTACTCATGTTGATACTCCTGCAAATGGACCAACTCTAGGAATGGGTTTTTTATTTGTGATAGAAATGGCATAAAGATGAATTTCCCAATTTTCATATCTGGGAGGACCACCTTCTTATGTAAATCTTCCACAAATCCTAATAGGATCATAAATCTCGACTCAAAAGCCCTAAAGGCAAAAGTTGAAATAAATCCTAAGCCATCCCGCATAGAGAACGACATATTAGGTAGAGGAGTTAGGTCATGTAGTAGAATCTTCTTTACCATACCAACTTGAAACTCTAGATGAACACAGAAAACCACCACTTTCACCATAATTTAAGCATCAGAAACTAGAAACATAATATCCAAGGTGAAAATTGTTGCCACTTCAAAATTTACCCTACATTTTACCCCCTTTACTGGGAAGTCTTGCTCCAAGATGTCCATAATTACATCATGCATTTTTTTGTTTCGAATCCAAAAAATATTATTAAAGTGAACATGAGATAATTGCCCTTCAAAAGCCATCTCTATTACCTGGATCACATCAGAAATGCATGTAGTTGCTAATGCTATCTTGCTCGCACATTCCATGTAGATCCCAACCAAACACCACACAACACAGAGCAATTGACAATTTGCATATATAGGGCATAAACATTGAGCCTGCATTAAACTTAAAGAGGGTTGAGGGAAGTCTCTAGGTTGTGTCTTGCTATGAGATGCCATCAAAGCAACCAATAATAGATTCCATCATGCATTAATGTCAATCCACCAACCAAATCCCATCATAAACACCAAGCGTTTCATGCTATGATGAAAGGTGACATTAAACATAAAAGCCTAAGAGATTTAAACAACACCCCCACTATAAAAGATAGGTCACTGCTTAAATAGTTATAGATTTTGAAATTGCTTTGTGGAACAAAGTAATACAAAATAGATATCAAAATAAGGATTAACCAAAATCAATTGTTGATGCAACTGGGAAATCATCCCATGCATCTTGGAAATTATCCACTCGACATATCTCTATTTAATCAATCCCACAGTTAGCCAAGAAATCTGTAGTCGAGTTTGCCTCATGATAGCAATGTTTCCACTCCACCAAAGAAAAAACATCTAGATTCCTCTAGGTATTCTTCAAAATATTTTCCAAGTGCCTAGAGTTAGCTTCATTTTGTCCAAGGGCGAGATGACTACTTGAGAGTCACCTTCGATAATCAAATTCAAAATCCCACATTGTCTGGTCAATTCAATGTCACTCGCTAGTGCTTGAGCTTTTGATTCATTATTTGATCCATCTTGATTTTTTTTAGATAGGGTATAGATCATGGATCCATAACAATCATGAGTGATGTAACCCACCCCTGATGCACTTCGGTTTCCCTGAACAACACCATCAAAGTTAAGTTTAAACCATCTTAGAGGAGTGGGGTCCATTTTTGCTTCCTTTTTTAGACCTTATTACTAATAAAAATTAACCCATTAATGGGGAAATGGAGATCAGATTCTATTTTGATACTATCCTCATGTCCCAACTAGAAATAAATCCTTTGCATCTGTTAACCTAAGAGGAAATGATCTCCAATATTATAATCTCAATATCTCAGAGGATCTTTGGATGAGAATTTTCTTTACCTTCAAAAATGTGAGAGTTTCTTTCCTTCCATAATGATATGATCTTGATATTCAAAATATGAAGAAATACCCTTAAGGTAGGGCAACACCATATAATACTCCTTCAGGAAGGAATAACTCCACAATATCTCTTCGAGGGGACAACCTCCAATATCCTCGTATAATAGAAGACTCAATACTTACATGATATCTTTACCATGATAGTCATCTCCTATATATTGACATCTATCTAATCCATGGATGGGTAACCTCCTAATCCCAATGTAGGCTGACCATTACCCAATGTACTAATTCCATAAGTTACTCTATTATCCTAATATATTGTACCTATATAACTAACTAAGGGGATGTGTGCCACATGTCGGCATCTCCATCAACCCATATACATTAATATATCATATCCCTATGTACATAGCATTACTTCCCTCCTTGACATGTTTCATCCCCGAAACATAGGAAGAAACTAAATAATGAGTGTGCTTCAAATCATTACACACTTGTCTCCAATCTCGATCATCTCGCCATCCATATATGATCTTGGTAGGTGATAGCTCTCCAAGCTTGTTTCCAAATTCCATTGTGCTCCTCTGATTTTGTTCATGATCATAATTATACTACTTTGGTGTCCAAGCATAATTATTCCTCTTTTTATTCCATGTACCATATTCTATTACGCTACTCTAATTCCAACCATGACCAAAATAGGTATTCTTCCATGCATAGTCATAGTGATTTCCCCATTCATTCCATGTGCCATAGTATTTTTTCTTTGGATTCCATGCATATCCATAATGATTGGAAATTTTATTTCCTGTATAGACAAAATTATTGTTGTTATGACACTTCCTCACCTGGTTCCATGATTGTTTCCTCTCATGATGATGTGGGTGTTTATATACCTTAACCTTTTCCAATACTTTGACCTTATCCACCTTTTCTTCTACCTCTTCCACCTTTTCCTTCTTTGTCTCTTGAGTAGATAAAGTGTTCATTTGTAGTGTGTCTTTATCTATATCATCTAAATCTTCATCATGATCTTCATCACCTATTTCAATCTCATCCTCATGATCTACTTGGATTGTCATTGGTGCCTTTTTAACTATGACATCTTGTAAAATGATCTTCTTTTTATTATACCAAAACTTCATGAACTTTTTTAAAACATTAATATTCATTATTCTCAAAGTCTCTAACCATGGATATCCTAGAACTATATCCACATCATCCATATCCAAAGCATAAAAATTTGAATGCAAAACATATTTTTCCATAATGAGCTTTAGATCTTCAAATATTGAAATATTCTTACCATCTACTTGAACCTCTTTGATATTCTTTGCTTGAACATGTAGATACTTGGACACATTCATGTTGATGAAGTTATACTTACTAGTAGGGTTTATGGACACAACAACCCTTTTCTTTTGAATGCATCCATAGAATTGAAAAATTGACTCAAATTTCTTTGGATCCAAATTATTTAAACCCTTATCTTCTTCTTCTTCTTCTTCTTCTTCTTTTATATCCCAACGATATAAAAAGATTTGTTCCATTTATTTCCATGAAGAAAACCTTTCTGTACAACTCAACTGATCAAACCAATGTAGTGTAGACCCAAACAAAAAAGGAAGTAATCATCTTTTCCCAATAGTTTTTTTCAAAATGATTCTCCAAAAGGAGCCACCATTCTCTAGCATCAACATCATCTTCCCCTAAAAAGTTTTACAACTCCATGATCCACCAAAAAAATTAGGGTTCATGAAACCCTAAATATTAATAACTCATAAAAAATGATCCAAAAAATCCCAAATTTTTATTGTAGCTTCCTCTTATGATATTGTAACCTCAGTCAAAATTTTGTGAAACAATGTCACAAATTTTGATTTGTAGATTGAATATATGAAAAACCATAAAATCATAACAATTCACTCAAAAAAACTCCACAAATTCTAAACTTTTGACTATACTTCTCTTATGTCTTCATATATTTCTAGTATAAATTTCAAATAAAAATTCCTTATATTTCAAAAGATATAGTGAAATTAGTATAAACACGAAAACAACAATAACTCGCTCAAAAATAATAAAAAAACCTCAATTTTTTTATTATGACTTATTTGAAATATTATCCATATCTACTAAAAAAATTGTAGAAAAATTTGCAACCAATAAAAATTTATTTATCATTCCAAAAAACTAGGGTATCACTCCACACAAATTGCCCAAATCGAAGCTCTGATACCACTTGATATGATCTTGATATTAAAAAAATGAATAAATACCCTTAAGGTAGGGTAAAACCATATAATACTCCTTTAGGAAGGAATAACTCCATAATATCTGTTCAAGGGGACAACCTCCAATATCCTCTTATAATAGAAGACTCAATGCTTACTTGATATCTTTACCATGATAATCATCTCCTATATATAGACATCTATCTAACCTATGGATGGGTAACCTCCTAATCCCAATGTAGGCCGACCATTACCCAATGTACTTATTCAATTAGTTACTCTATTATCCTAATATATTGTACCTAAAAAACTAACTAAGGGGATGTGTGCCACATGTCGGCATCTCCATCAACCCATATACATTAATATATCATATCCCTAGGTACATAGCACCTAAAGTCTAGGTCATAATAGCTAGACTGAGATGCCACAATCTAAACATGGAATTTTTAGCATCCCCAATTGGCCAAGAGGAGAAACCCACTAGTAATGTTAGAGGCCAAGCCCATGATCACTCCAGTTTAGTGTAGAGCCATTACTAGTAGTAATTCACCTAAGGGCAAGAGAAAAGTAAATGATTAGTTATTTCTTCATTATCTTTGTAAAGAATACACCATAAAGGACTGTAGACACACATCTTTGAAAGCCTATCTAGGGTCAAGATTCTATCTTGAACTACTAGCCACATAAAGGCCCAAACTTTCTAAAGACCATATTTATCCCAACAAAAAAATCTAGTCCAAGATATCAATTCACCATAGCATCAACCATTTGATATTTAAGACTAACCTTGTAACTTCCCAACTTAGCGTCAATCTTATCAACTTGTTTATTAGGTAAAATCTTTCTCAATTTCAAAAAGCTAATAATAAGAACAACCTAATTCCTCGATATACCCAATCCCTTGGGATCTTTCCATACCTAGCTAATCAACCCAAAATTGTCCTGAGGTATGAAATAATCTACAACAAAAGAGCCCCAAGTCATAGATAGAATACTTTTAGCCTCCCTCAATGCCTATATCTCAACTGAGGGTTTATGTCCATTCCAATAATTATCCTAAAATATAGTAGTCCTACCATTATTTATAGTCTAAGAGACATGAGTCACTATAATGTGTTTGCACTTAAGTAGGAAATTCCATAACTGAGAGCCTTGGGGAGGATCTACTATATAAATGATGCTCTAGAGGTCTTCTAAGTATAAATATTTACTACAAAACACTTTAACCCATAGGGCCTCTAGTTTAAAAACCATAACCCAGACCAGTTTTGCACCCAACACTTGATTCTAAAGGTTTAGATTTTTAACACCCACACCACTCATTTCCTTGACTTTACAAAGCCTTTCCCATTTCATCAATGGGATATTGTTTTGATTATGGGTCCCTTTCCATAATAAATTATTTATAATTCAATTTAATTCTCTAACACTGTGACCTCGAGGCTGAAGAACCAAAAAATAGTACGCTGGAAGTTCACTGAGAATCAATTTTATGAGGGTAATACAACCCGCTAAAGAGAGCCATTTGCCTTGCTAGGAGGCCAGTGTTATATATATATATATATATATATATATATATATATATATATATATATATATATATATATATATATATATATATATATATATATATATATATATATACTTGGTAGATATATAAAATAATAATTAATTAAAATTTATTTAATATTTATAATTTAACAATCATATTTTTTAAACATTTATTATAATTCTATTTAAATTTATTATAGTTCAATTTAAAGTTTTTCAATCTAAAAATATCAATAATAAAATAAAAAATGTGTACAATGTATTTTCTTATTTTACATTTGTGTTTATTACATAAAATTATTTGAAAGGGAGGGGAAAGTAAAACACAAAAAAAATTAGAAGTGAGGAAAAAGTATACATGATTAAATAAACACAATTTTAGTCACCTTCATATATTGAAAACCACCAAAACATAATCAATTTATTAAGGAATATGTTAATGTGAAAGAGATACAAATATTTGAATGAAAAATTAAACATATGTTTTTAAAAAAAAATACCAAGATGATAAAAGATGCAATGTTTTATTGAAGCTATAAAAAATATGTATTGTCTAAGTGTCTTATTAGTACCTCCCTACTACTATTTTAAAGCCTTGCACATATTAATCTATTTTCTTGCTAGTTGACTACCAATCACATAGAGTTATTCATTGAAAACAACAAACATTTTCCAATGTCCACTGATAAATATTATCATTCTATTTGCCTTCCTAGATGTTGTTAAACAAGCAATAGTTCATCTGACAAGTGATGAATGAAAGTATTTAATTAGGTTTATTTGATTTGGATCTGTTTAAGAACAATATTAACATGCTTGGTATTTATAGTGGTTGTCTAGAAGATGTGTTTACAAGAGGTAACTGTAGATGCTAGCATGTGCAGATGCTCTTGAAATTAAAAAATAGCGAGGTTTTACAAGGCTTGCTTTGAATGTAGGGAGCCCTATGAAGTTCTGTGTGATGGCAGCTTTGTTTACAAGATGTTAGAATCTCATCTACAAACCTACAGAGTTTGGGTTTCATTTCGGTTCTTTATGTTACAATCTTCAAATGAATGTAATTAGAAAACCACCATAAACAATAATAGTCCTTAAATCTCTCAATGCACCCTTTGAGTGTTAAGTTTTCCTAATCAAAAACTTTTAAACAACATTTATCTGACCAAATTTGGCCTCATAATTTGTTTTTTTAATTTTTGGTAGAAAACCTTAAATTGTAATGTTTCTTAGCACCAGTTTATACTTAGTTCTATGTGTAAGTATATCTGATTTACCATTCATGTAGACCCAACCTTAGAACTACATGTCGATGGGGTGCTTATACCAAGGATTCTAGTAGGAGTATTGGAATAAATTTAGCCTTTTTTTCCATTTTTAAGAATCCAACATCTTAGTGAAAGCACTGCTTATATTTATGTTTAATATTGTAGCTAGCCAAAATATATACAAAGTATCAAGAGGTTGTTGATGCATGGAGACATAGGAAATTTTAGAGTGGGTAATTGTTCAACATATATACCATGCCATCTTTTAACATGCTTACACACATTTTTTTCAAACCAAAATAAGATTTTTAATAGAGAAAATGAATTCAATGTTGAGAAGGGTAGGTATTTATGGCTTCTCCTTTTATTCAACAACTAAACAATTCATTGATAAAATAGATGACACATGTTTAACAACTATTATTACAGGTATTTATTCCATTCTAAATTCTTTGAGCTTGCATATAAATTATTCAGTCAATTTTGTTCTCTTTTATTGATCTTCACAATAAGAACAATCTTCTTATAACTTCTATTAAGTCACACCCATTTCATAATATAAAATTTAATTCATAATTTTTTTAGTCATAGCAGACACCCTTTTTTAAGTCCCTTCAAGACTACATGAATTCATTATCAACCTTATGCCAAAAAAATGCTTTGAACATATTTACTTTTTTCACTTTAATTTGATCAATCCTTAAATTTTTTTGATGATTTTTGTTAAGGAACACACACCCATCTATAGTACAATAGTTAAATGGGTATTCCATGCTATTTTACTATGTTCTTTGAACCTAGCTATACCTTCTACATTGAAAGGATTATAATTTAAGTGACGTAGATGATGATAAAAATATTTACTAGGTCCAGGCATGAGAACCAATTACATTATAGGTGAAACTAAGTGTGAAATGGACCATGAATGCCTCTTAGGAAAATTATCCATATAAATCAAGATAAACTCTTCAAAATGATGCAGATATTCATTAGCTAGCTTTTGTGAAACTATTTTCATTATGGATCATTTCTTGGGCAGTTGAAAATGTGCTAGGGGATTTGACACATATGTTATGATAGTTGTAGACATTTTCCAAGTTGCTAACAATATTCTAGACACCTATATTCAATGTCTACAGTCATTCATTACTTTCATAGACCTCATTTTTACATCTGACAGTCACCATTCATCTCTGACCTCAACTGGGCTTTCATGGTGGCATATGAGTTTGAAGAGCTTGCTCTACTATTGAATGCTTGATCCTACATATTTGTCCATATGGCCTTCTTTTTCCACATTGCCTAGTCCATTCTTAAATATGCTCTATCATTACTTGGACATGTAATCTCATTATGACCATCTAGATCAGTTGAACCTATTCTATTGATTTCCTTTGGAACCTTTTTGCTTCAGTTTTTTACACTGGCCATCAATCATTGACCTAAAGTCTTGAGATTGTGACATTTGGAAACATTATAGTTTATCATATCTCCTTGACTTTTAACTCTCACTCATGCCATCGATCTTAATCTATACTATCAAGCACTAGCCATCGATCTTGATCTTGACTTGTCAACTCTATTTCAGCTTATGCCACATGTCATCCCCTCAAGAACCTTAACTATTTGACCCATCTTGCACCACTGGATCAAGATATATGATGCAATGTGGACCATTAGATCAAATAAGACCCATTAATTGAAACCGAGTAGCTACTTCAATATATTAAAATTGACATCTTTGCTCCCATCATTTGATGTTTGTATGACCGTCATTGACATTCTACATACTATTAAATTTAAGCTCCAATGTTTTTCCTTTTCTCTATCTAAAACTTCATGTTTACATGACTATCATTTTATGTTCTCATAGACGTATTCAACATATCACAAACAATTAAATTTAGTCCTGTATGTATTTTTGTAGTGACTTAAAGTCGATGTCTATGTCAACATATCACATTATTTGACTAAATTTGAGGATTTATATCTTAAAGTGTATAAATCATGGAGGGCCTAAATTTGTTGGAGATGTTCCTAATACCAAAATCATTGTGACCTCTTCATTTGTTAGCTTTGAGAGCTTTCTAAATGCATTTAAAAAATGTTCAAGTGAGCTCACCTATGCAATTATGTATGACACTTTGACAATGATCTGGTTTAAAATGGCTAAGTATGGAAATTTAGCAATTTCAGTCTGATAAGATAACTTTGCTTATGCATAAATTTTGTCTTGCTTCATTACATGACCCAAAAAATAGTGTTCTTTGGACCAAACTAAAAAAATCCATATGATCATTTTTTCTAGAAACTACCACACATGTGAGATATAACATCATCAAACTACCCACTTGGATTTATTTGAGCTCCTTTGAAAATTGGCTAAGTATGGAAACTTAGTGAGAAATGTTTGAGAGGCCAACATTGAATCCTCATATCTTCTATTGTGCTTAGATGCATGCCCTGAATTTGGCATGTGGTAACTTAGGACTAAACTAAAGGAACCCATATGATCATTTGTCATTGATACCTTCATGCATGTGATATATAACCTCATCAAATTGATCACTCAACTCTGTTTGAACTTGGATAACACAATGAAACTTCCATGAGAGGTCAATTTTTCACTTGCATATATTTTGATGCACTTTATTGCATGATCTAAGATCTAGTGCATAATAACTAGGCATAAAAATGAACACACCCATATGATCATCTTCTCCTATAAGTACCACACATGCAAAATATGGCTACATCAATATGCTTACCCAGCTCAGTTTGAACTTAGAAAATTTGTCTAATTATGAAACTTGGAAAAATCTATATGAGAAGCCAACTTTGGACTTTAATATCTTCTTCTATATGCAACATCCTATCCCACACATTAAATTAGATGATCTTCTTACATAAAGGAATCCATTCATGTATTGAGTTACCCTTAGGACCTTTGTACATGCGAGATCTATCTAGGCATGAGAACCAATTAAATTATAGGTGAAACTGAGTGTGAAATGGACCATGAATGCCTCTTCAGATAATTATCCATATAAATCATGACAAACTCTTAAAAATAATGCAGATATTCTTCAACAAGCTTTTGTTAAACTATTTTCATTATGGATCATTTCTCGGGCACTTGAAACTATGCTAGGGGATTTGACACATGATATTTTTAGATATTTTCCAAGATGATAACTATATTATAGACACCTATATTCAATTTATATAGTCATTCATTAATTTCATGGACCTCATTTTTACATCTAGCAGTCACCATTCATCTCAGACCTCAAATGGGCTTTCGTGGTGGCATATGAGTTTGAAGAGCTTGATCTGTTATTGAATGCTTGATCCTAAATAGTTGTCCATATGGCCTTCCTTTTCTACATTACTCATTCCATTATTAAATATGATCTATCATTACTTGGACACACAATCTCATTATGACCATCTAGACGAGTCAAACCTATTCTATTAACTTCCTTTGGAACATTTCTACTTCAACTTTCAATGCTAGCCATCAATCATTGACCTAAAGTCTTGACATTATGACAATTGACAATGCTACATTTGATCATATCTCCTTGACCTTTGACTCTGACTCATTCCATCAATCTTAATCTGTATGATCAAACACCATACATAAATCTTGCTCTTGACTTATCAACTCTATTGCATCTTATGCCACATGTCAACCCCTCAAGCTCCTTGACTATTTGACCCATTTTACACCATTGAATCAAGATGTATGATGTAATGTGAACCATTAGATGAAATAGGACCCATTGTTTAAAACACAATAGCTACTTCATGATATTAAAATTGACATCCTTGCTCCCATCATTTGATGTTTGTATGACCATCATTGACATTCTACAAACTATAAAATTTAAGGTCTATTGTATTTCCTTTTTTCTATCTAAAACTTGGCATCTGCATGATTATCATTTGACATCCTTATGGACACATTCAACATCCCATAAACCATTAAATTTAGGCTCGTATGGATTTTTATAGTGACTTAAAATAGATTTTTGCTTCAATGTATCACATTATTTGAACAACTTTGAGGATTTATATCTTGAAGTGCCAAAATCATGGAGGGGCCAAATTCGTTAGATATGTTCCTAAGACCAAAAACATTGTGACCACTTCATCTACTAGCTTTAAGAGATTTCTAGGTGCATTTAAAAAAATTTCAAGTGAGCTCACCTATGCAATTTTGTATGATACTTTGATGAGGATATGGTTCGAAATGGCTAAGTATGGAAATTTATCAAATTAAATTTGATAAGCTAACTTTTCTTATGCATAACTTTTGTCTCGCTTCATTACATGACTCAAAACATAATGCATATTTTCTTGGGACCAAAAAGAACAAACCCATATGATAATTTTCTCTATAAACTACCACATGTGTAAGATATACCATCATCAAACTACCCACTTGGATCTATTTGAGCTCCTTTGAAAATTGACAATGAATGGAAACTTAGTGAGAAATGTTTAAGAGGTCAACTTTGAACCCTCATATATTCCACTATGCTTAGATAAATGGCCCAAAATTTGGCATAGAATAACTTAGGACTAAAATAAAGGAACCCATATGATCATTTATCATTGACACCTTCACGTGTGTGAGATATAACCTTATAGAACTGATCACTCAACTCTGTTTAAACTTGGATAACATAGTGAAACTTCCATGGGAGGTCAAATTTGCACCCTGGATATCATTGGATGTACTTCATTTCATGATCTGATATCTAGTACATAGTTACTAAGCACAAAAATAAACAAACCCATATGATCATCTTCACTTGTAAGTGTGACATGTGTGAAATATGACTACATCAATGTGCTTACTCAGCTCTGTTTGAACTTAGAAATTTTGGCTAAGTATGAAACTTGGAAAAATCTATTTAAGAAACCAACTTTAGACCTCAATATCTTCTACTGTATGCAACATCCTATCCCAAACATTAAACTAGATGATCTTCTTACATAAAGAATTCCATACATGTATTGAGTTACCCCTAAGACCTTCGTGCATGCGAGATATGCCATCATCAAACTACCTACTCATATTTCACTTTAAATTAGACCCACTATTTGAATTCCAATAGCTATTTCATGGATCTTAATTTTGAAGTTCATCTGAATGTCATCATTTTCAAGTCAATCTTAGAAGGCTTGTATCTTGAGCTAGAAATCTCAGCAAGACCTAAATTTTGTATAGTATGATGTGGACACCAAGATCACCATTTTCATATGACTATTTTAGTTCCACAAGTTTCCCAAGAATATTTATTAAATTTACAAGTAAACTATTTATCCCACTCTTTTATGACATGTGGTGATCGTCTTCTTCCTTTGAGCTCATGCAGGGAACTATTTACTTGATATTTGAATCTTGAATGAAATTTTGAGGCCTATGCAAACTTGTTCCATGATCCTTTAATGATTTTAACACCATGAAGACCTACAAATTTTATATATGACCTTAAAATGACCTCTAAGATATGAAATAACATAAGGACTAAACTAGATAAGGACTAAAACTAGAATGACATATGAAATAACATCATATGAATTAAAACACACCTTATGACATTATAATCAACCGCTACTTAGGATTTTAACTATAGGGGGGTTGACCCATTTTGATCATGGTAAAAATGGTCAACATCTTTGGTTATTTCCTAAGGGTGGTACACTTGCTATTCCATGACCAATTGCTTAATCCTTTCCATTGGGATATAAAGTCACATGTACAATAGATTGAGACACAAATGCCATTAACAACACATAGCAACAAAAAATAATAAGGATTAAACACAAAGTAGAAAAAAATGTATGTTTAAAGAGAAAATTTAGGGAACACAATACACACAATTGAAATAAAACACACATCAAATCTATTATTTATAAAACCTCATTTTGAGGTAAAATATCTAATCAGATCTCAACCAAGGTAAAAAATGGTTCCCTTTGCATCTTCATCACTCCATGAAGTTAGCTTAGCATGGGGAACATGATCATTACCAATCTTTTGCATATGTAGGTGATCAAGAAGCCTATCACCTTTAAACCTTCTTATGTCTACTAGTGAACTATTTGTAACCTTCATGGATGATACTTTATATTCTCTAGGAAGTAACATATCCATTATATCCATCATATCCATTGGATGTTCTCCAAAAAGGTGTATATTGGAGTGTATGATAGTATTTTCCACCTTATCTTCTTATTAGATAAAAATTTCTTACTATTTGAAAACCTTAAGCATATCTTCTTTATCATTCAATACATTTGAATCTAGCTCAATGTCAAGGGGGTTTCCTAGCTGTTCTTGAGGCATCACAAATTCTACCTTGACTTCATTATCCCTGTCTATAACTTCTTGGACCCTAGAATCATTAAATAGCTTCATGACAATAGATAGTTGATCAACAGAGTGAATTTCACCTTCATATTTTTAGGGACACTTGATGACATGATCATTGGTCTCATTATCAACCTCAACACTAGATATGAGATCTCCTTGAGAAAAGGGAGACTTACCCAAATTATCAAACTCTTGGCATATAACACTGAGTTTTTGCCATAGTTATTATTTCACAACATGATACATTTCTTCATGATTATTAATACAATAACCCACATGTTTTTTAGAGGCATTAATCAAATCAGATGTAGACTTCTTGAAAGGAGAATTGATATTACCAAGCTGTTCAAACTCATGACATATGAGACCATTTTTCCATAAGTCATTGTCATCCACCTCATGAATGTTACCATTCAAAAAATCCTAATTGATGAAAATAATAAAATAATAATATTTTTCATCATGGTGTTCAATCAGATTCATCAACTTATGACCATCATACTCATCGATCACATAGTTACCTATAGTGACATGAGAATGTCTGACACTTACTTCAGCTCCTTCAAATGGCTCCTCATGCACGATGTAAGTCCCAAGATCATTTTTATCAAACTACATATAAGGATCATGTCCATATGCATCTACACCATATTCATCCAAGAAAAAATTAGAAATTCCTTCAAGCTTGGAAACTCCTTCATCCACATTAGGTTCTTCCATCTCATGGACAACACAATTCAAATTAGAACTTGTCAGCTTCATGTTTTTGATTAGTCTAATGGTTTTGGTAGGGGTACCATCTAGTTGGATAAATCCTTTATTATGAGGCTAATACTTTAGACCTAATTTATCATCTACCACCTTCGGCATGATTGATGTTGAAGCTCCACTATCCATTATGCAGTTATGGACCAACTTGTCACCCACTATGAGAATGAGATACAATGGTAGAGGTTTTTTAGCTCTAGTGGATGGTTCAACAATGCTATTAGGAACATTTGTAAGGAAAACATGACTCTAAATTTTATTTGAAAGAGGGACACTAGTAGCGATAATAGATAACTACTTTTATAGGAGCTCTTTTTGACTAGGGATATGCAAAACATCCCGAAGAGAAATGGATGTTTTATTAAATTTCAATGAATATAAAATATTTAAATAATAAATACCTATTTTATCCTAGATTATTGGAGGTAAGGAAGTTCTTAGATCCTGAGGAGTTGTAGTGCCTTGAATAGTCCTTCAAGCATTTTGACTTGATGGAAGTGTATGAGCCCTTGGAACTATCCCACTTACAGTAATGATTTATTTCTTTGGAAGATGATTGGATGAGCTTTTAGGAAAATTAATATATCCACCTAAATCCTTTTTTTCGATCTAGTGTTGTCTTCAACTAAGGTTTCGTGATTAAGTACGAAAGTGTCCTTGACCAAGTAGTTGGTAAGATCTCTTCTTAAGGTTGTCCACTTCCACTTGTCTACATCATAACTTCATCTTCATCACATAGGAGAGGAGTAACCTTTTTATAACCAATAAGATACTGCTCTCCACCTTTTTTAGCATCCATAAATTGGCCCTGCTTCTAATTTTCACCTTGCACCAAGTTTCTATGAATTGGCACAATCCCTCTTGCATTGGTGGTAGAGTTGAAATTATATGCATTGGCAATCTTGTTGGGATTAGGTTGCCATTGGCCTATTCCTCTTCCAAATTGCTAACCATACTATTGTGGATAAGGATATGAATTTTGATATGCACCTAGTTATATGTTAGCCTGACTAAGCTGAGCTCTTAGCATTTGAGTTTATGAATCTTTGTTCATGACATTATCATCCTTCTTAGGAGAATCTCTAGGCTTGGTATTGACATTAGGAGTTGGATCCACATTAGAAAAATCAACATAAACATGAGATAATAGAGGCATAAACACTTTGGGTGGCAATCTTCCATCTTGGATGAGATTATTTTTAGCTTTGATAATGAGCTCTTATACTTCAGGGAGGGTAGAACCACCCATGGATTGAAGTATGAGAGTAATTTTAGTGATAATAGCTCTCAAATAGGTCAAGAACTCAAATCTAGGAGGTGGCCTCATAGGAGGAGGCAATTTGTTCCAATCATTTGTAACCTTTCGTTAAAATCATGTATTGTTTCTTTGGCTTCTCTTTTTATTACATTAAGTTGGTGTATAATAGAGGCATGGTCACTCAAATTTAAAAATATTGTGGTAAAAAACACTCCAAATTCATCTCATGACATGTTGCATCCACCTTCTAAAGTCCTATACCATTCAAGAGTCTTGTCTCTAAGGGACATGGTAAGGAGTCTAATGGAAATGTTCTCTTGAGTGATATTGTGGAAGATACAAAAGTTAGATACATCTCTAATATCCATAGTGGGTCTGAGATGACTCTCACCATTAAATAAGGGAATACCTTTTGTGGCATTAGGAGGAATATAATCATATGCTTGAATGTCTCAATGGTCTAAAATATTCTAACATAAGTATTTCAATATAGAGGTGAGATGTGTGATACAACACAAGGTAAATGGATTAAAAGGTAAACTGCACATTTTAAGGAAAATTATACACTTGAAATGATTTAAAACTCTATATGATCTATTAGACTAAGAATTCTTTCTCAGATATGGAAGGATAAAGGAAAGAAGGATAGAGGAGTATCACTTCTTATCACTATAAATCACTTACACACTTAGAAAATTATTTGAGAACTCAAAAAAAAAACTTAAATTAATGTTCAAAGGAAAAATATGATATAAATTTAGTAGGGCTTCACCATACATGGTGTGGTATTTTTACAAAGGTCAAAATGATAACTACTTATAGAACTTCTGAGAGAGGAGAAAAGAAAGAAGTTCAAGAGTCACTAGAACACATGCCTAGGCATGAGAACTAGTTATGTTGTAGGTGAAACTGAGTGTGAAATAGACCATGAAATCCTCTTAAGATACTTATCCATATAAATCATGAAAAACTCTCCAAAATGGTGTAGAGATTATTTAGCCAACTTTCATGAAACTATTTTCATTATGGATCATTTCTTGGGCACTTGAAACTATGTTAGGGGATTTGACACATATGTTATGAAAGTAGTAGATGTTTTCCAAGCTACTAACTATATTTTAGACACCTGTATTCACCATATAAATTTTTTAATTACCTTCTTAGACCTCATTTTTACATCTGTAGTCACCATTCATCTTGAACCTCGATTGGGCATTCATGGCAGCATATGAGTTCAAAGAGTTTGCTCTAATATTGAATGCTTGATACTACATAATTGTCCATGTGGTCTTCCTTTTACATGTTTCTCATTCCATTATGAAATATTATCTATCATTATTTAGACATGTATTCTCATTATGTCCATCTAGATAAGTTGAACTTGATCTATCGATTTCCTTTAGAATATTTTTGCTTCAACTTTTGACATTGGTAGTCAATCATTGATCCAAAGTCTTAAGATTATGATAGTTGGAAAAATTTTATTTGACTAGAGCTCCATTACCTATGAATCTTTCTCATAATATTTATCTTGATCTGTATGATCAAATACCAACCATCAATCTTGCTTTAACTTGTCAACTTTGTTTCAACTTATGCCACATGTCACCCCTCGAGCTCCTTGACTATTTAACCCAACTCACACCATTAGATCAAGATGTATGATATGTCAAAAAACATTAGATCAATTGGGACCCATTATTTGAAACCCAATGGCTACTTCACAATTTATTGATGTCCTCACTCCCATTATTTTATGTTCACGTGACCATCATTGACATTTTGTAGACCATCAAATTTAAGCTCGAATGGATTTCCTTTGCTCTATCTAAAACTTGAAATCTACATGACCACCATTTTATGTCCTCACTGACATATTTAACATCCCATAAACCATCAAATTTAGGCTCATATGGATTTTTGTAGTGATTTAAAATCAACATCTGTGTGACCGTATCACATTATTTCACCAACTTTGAGCATTTATTTCTCAAAGTAGAGAAATCATGGGGGGCTAAATTTTCTAGAGATGTTCCTAAGACCTAAAACATTATTTCCTCTTGATCCACTAGATCTAAGATCTTTATAAATGCATTTATAAAATGTTAAATTCAGCTCACCTGTGCAATTCTACATTACACTTTGATGACAGTATGTTTCAAAATGGCTAAGTAAGAGATTTGGTGAATTCAATCTAAGGAGCCAACTTTGTTTATACATAAATTTTATCTCACTTTGTCACATGACCTAAAACTTAGCACATATGTTTATGGGACCAAACTAAACAAACCCATATGATCATTTTCTATAGAAACTACCACACATGTGAGATATAACATCATTAAACTACCCACTTAGCTCTGTTTGAGCTCCTTTACAAATTAGCTAAGTATGGAAACTTAGCAAGAAATGTCTGAGATGACAATTTTGAACCCTAATATCTTCTACATTGATTAGATGCATGGCCTAAAATTTGGCATGTAGGAACTTGAGACTAAACTAAAAGAACCCATATGATCATTTTACCTTAACACCTTCACAGATGCGAGATATAACCTCATCAAACTACTAACTCGGCTCTATTTTAACTTGGATAACATAGTCAAACTACCATTGGAGGTCAAATTTTCACCTACACATATTTTGATTCACTTTGTCACGTGATCTGAGATCTAGCGCATGATAACTAGGCATAAAAATGAATAAACCCATAAGATCATCTTCTCTTGTAAGTGCCACATGTATGAAATATTTCTACATCAATATTAGTCACCTCTATTTGAAATTATAAATTTTGGATAAGTATGAAATTTGGTAAAATCTATTTGTGAATCTGACTTTGGACCTCAATCTCTTCTACTATATGTAACATCTTGACCCAAACATTAAACTAGATGATCTTCTTACATAAAGGAATCCATACATGCATTTATCTACCCCTGAGACCATCCAGCATGTAAGATATGTCATCACCAAACTACCTACTATTTAAATTCCAATGGCTATTTCATGGATCTAAATTTTGACTTTTGCATGAATGTCATCATCTGCAAGTCAATGTTTGAAGGCTTGTATATTTATATTGTTATTTATTTTAATTATAATTTAAAATTATATTAAATTTATAGGATAATTAAATTTTAATTTTTATACGATTTTATTATTGTGTACATGCACATAATTTTATTAGGATTTAATTTTAGTTTTTAAAACATTATTGACATTATATATTTGCAGTGGTTTCCCGCCGCCCCTACCCCCCACCCTTCACTTCTATAAATATTCAATTCACTGTTTAAATTGTGACAGTAATTTAAGAAATTGTTGAAATAAATAATTATTAAAATATAAATAAATAAATAAATAAATAAATATATATATATATATATATATATATATATATATATATATATATATATATATATATATATATATATATATATATATATATATATATTTTTGATAGAATTTTAACTAACATTTGATATGATGAAAAAAATATTTAATGTTAATTTTACTTTTACTTAATTTTATACACAAGATTTTATTATAATTTAGTTTTATCTTTTTAATTATCATTGCCTTTTTCTATATATGGAATAATATGGAAATTTAACCTATATTTTTATGTTTATGGATTATTATTAGCTTTTTATTTGTAGAGCAATATTTATTTTTTCATTTTTTTTTTTAAAATCGATAATCAATTCTTTTTTGCTTTGGAGGAATCTTCTAAACTCGTGAGAAGCAGTGCCACTTGAAAAGCCAACTATCAATAGAAGCTTATAAAATTTACAACTAAATTATAATTATAATTAATTTAAAAATTTTGTAATATTTGTGTAAAGTAAATATATAATATTATTATTATTTAATTGATATAATTAAATCACACATATTTAATTAAATGATTGATATTAATAAAATATGTGTTTCAGTATATTATATATATATATAATCTTTTTATGAAATAATTTCAGTAAATATATTTGAAGAAGTAAGACATTTACATTTTCTAAATTTTTTAAAAATAATTTAATATTTTACAAAATACCTTTCAATTATTATTTTTTATTATTTGACACCACTTATATATATATATATATATATATATATATATATATATATATATATATATATATATATATAAAATTTTAAAACTCACATTGTTTTAACTATAAATGCAAATCCTAACTTATAAAACTTAACTGAAAACTCAAAACATAATTTTAAAGGGTGAAATCTGTTTTATTTAAATTTAAAGGAGATTTATTTCAAAACATAATTTTTTAAGGTGAAATCTATTTTATTTAAATTTAATGGAGATTCATTTCATAATTTTATAAAAATAGATTTTAAAAAAAAAAAATCACGTATCATAATATAACATAATACAAAAGTATATTAATGAAAATATTTACATAATATAATTTAATATAGTGTTATTTATCTATAAAATAATAAAATTTGAAATAATTTTTAATTAAATTAAATTAGAAATATAATATAATTGCAAACCTTATCTAAGTTTTTTTATTCCTTTAATTCATTATAATTTAATATAATTATATACATATCAATCATGTTACAATAGATATCTTCAAATTATACATTTGTTATAATTTTTTAACAAATATTTTATCTTCTTATTTTATACAGTAATTAATAGTTTAAATTTATAAAATATAAATAATTTTTTTTTTAGCATTTTATAATGATATCTAAAAGTGGTGGTAAGTTATGATGGAGTAAGTATATCCATTTAAAATTCTAATATTAAAATTGATATCTATTTGATCGTAACTTGTAGTATTTTTATTTTTATTTTTTAAAATATGTACCTATTTTATTATAGAAAAAAAAATTAATTTTTATATTAATAATTATATATCAAAAATATATATAATTACATTTTACAATAAATCTTATATAATATGTTTGAAAAAGTAATCATACACCAAAAATAAGAACCAAGTTCATACTTTCACTATTTAATAAGGAACTTTTACTATTTAATAAAGAACCTTCACTGATAAAACTTTGCACCAAAATAACGACTTCGTCAAAGAAGGCCTTGCCATTGAACAAGTTCATATGCAATCGCTGCTCACGTAAGTTAATTTCAATAGTAAAAATCCACAATTTTACTAAATTGCAATACTCCCCATCTTTATTTGATAAATTGTGCCAATAAAATATTGCTATGAATTTATATAGGTGGTGGACTCAATTCTCACAATTATAGCATAATAATATGAAACAAAGGAAGGAATTAGTGTACATATCCAATATAAACAAGGTAATAGATATAGCTATGTAATTGATATAGCTATGTAAGTGTATGCAATGATTTTAAGAATTTAATCAAAGAAATGTTTATGAAAATATTAAAATTTAAAATTTTATCAGTTCCATTAAAAAATTGTGATTTCTATATTTGCAGGTATGGAATAATTGCAGTTGCAGTACACCATGTGCAGTGTATGTGTGGTAGTTATTTTATTAGATATTCTAGATCAACGACAATTTTTTGCACATGAAGAATTAGTAGATGACCACCATTAGCGATGTAGGAAAAAAACAAGTAATATTATTTATTTTCAACTCAAGAATTTTGAGATGAATAGTTGGCAGATGCCTATGATTTTTTCTTGAAAGAAATAAAGGTACAACTTTTTTGAACTCTTGAAATACTACTATGATTGTGAAAATGGTGTTCAACTTAAAAATAAATAAAATTTATAATTTCATTATTTTATTTTTATTTTTTTAAAAACACCACATAATAAATTAGTAGTTATATTTAAAATCCTAACAAAAATATAAATAAAAATATAATGTTTTATTAAGTAATTTGCAATGTTTTATTGTAAGTCACGATTTTGTAGAGTTGGAATTTAATTTATTGATAAATTACAACATTTTAAAATGAAATTTTTATAAAATTATATTAATTTTTGAAATTAATCATTGGATTAAAATAAATTTAATTTTGAATGAATATAGAATCTAATTTGAATATATTAAAGGGTCCAAATTTTTAAAGAAAAAGGTAAAAAATGCAAACTCAAATATAAGAGGACTTAGGTTCTCGAACATGACATTCCATATAAATTCAACTAGGTCCAAGGATAACAAAGAGACAAAAAATAAAAGAGATCAAAAGAAGAGTACACATTAATGGAAAGATCCGGGCTAGTGAACAGTTGTTGGTTCAACTATTGAAGTTGCATGGCTCACAAAGAACCCATTAAAGATCAATTCTTGCAGATAGCAAACCTTAATATATGGAAAGGGATGAAGTTGAAATTGTGCCCTGAATAACTTTGATGGAATAGATACCTCTCAATCCTTAACTCTTACCTCACAATCACCATGTAAAACATGATTCATTAAAAAAAAAGAGATGTACCCAGAATAAACCAAAGGAGCGGAAAAGCCAAAAACAAGAGTATGCTCCACCAAGGCGGGCAAAAGCAGAAATAAAAAATTTAAAATGGCATAGCCCATTAAGGCAGTCGTTACAGGACAAAAAGTCAACAATGAAGACCAGATGAGCCGTCCAAGAAACAATAAATACCTCGTACCAAATGACCAAAGGTCAAAAGGGCCAAAAGCCAACGTTCCAAAAGCAACGGCTAGGAAACGATTAAGCTAACCAGGACACGTCATCATCTCTTCCTTTCCAGCCAGGTGAACCGAACCAGACCATGAAATTAGCCAATGCAAATCCTAAAAATATAGTCAGATGGAATGCAAACCACGTCGGCTCCCTGAACGCCAGGATCCAACCACACCCGCCACCGAAACCGGCGTAGCACCCAGCAAAACAAAACGAATCTTGCCCCGAAACCGACGACCAAGAAAACAAAGATTAACCAGTGCCGCATCGGTAATTAGTGGTAAGACTCCTTATCTGAAGAAAAATCCATCACCCTTAATTTTCTAAAGGGGGGTCTTCCCCGTTTGCTCTTGCTCCTACCCACGGAATTTTTATCGACTCCCATCTGTTTTTTTTCCATTTTGCTTTCTATTGTTCTTGACATGTGCGAACAGGGGAATATGATCCTGCGTGCAAGTTGCTAGACCAGGTGTTTTCTGGTGAAGAAGCTTGATGTCCGACAAAGCTTTAAGCTCTATGAAAGGATCCAGTTCAGAGTGTGTGGAAATAGAGCTGACTGGGATAAGTACCTCCAGTCGTTCATTTCCACCAAAACTTTTCGCCCCAAATCCTTCAACAATCTTGCGCTCCTCCATAAGATCCTCTTTGATCCTATCGAGTTCGACAGCTACCACCTTCTCCTTGTCACGGATCTCTACCTCTTCAATCTCTGCACCCAAATGGGAAACAATCATCTCAAGTTCTTCCTGCCTCTTTGGGTGGGACTCGACTTCGGATAATAATAGGTCAACCTTATTTCGAGCCTCAGCCTTTCCTTCCTCCATATCCAGAAGGGAATCAACCTTCTCAGTTTCTGCCTGGCACATAGGAAGAGGCTCCGCAGCCTTATTAGAGTCAGCTATCTGTTGAACACGTGAAACAAATGAAGGCACCTGCGTCAAACAGCATTTAAAATAGAAGCTTCTGTCGGCAATTTTCTTCCACCGACCACAGTCTAATCTCACCTTCCTCATTCACATTTTATGCATATTTTTGTCTGCAAAATATTTCTAGAGAATTCTAAGACCTCTATTTATAGAGGCATGTGTAATCAATAATGTGTAAGGAAGAAGATAATAGAATGGCTCTGGTTCTGTTTGCAGCATTCTGGCTCTTCATGAATATATATCGCTGAGTGTGTATTATGTACTCTGTTTAGCTCTATTTTTTATTTGTTTCTTCCTTCTGTGATTATTTCCACTGCTGTATTGTTTATTATTACTGTTATCACATACATCCTTGAATGGTAAAAGCCTAACAACTGGTATCAGAGCTAGGCTGTTGGAAGATTTGGTGTGTGTAGGGCTTCATTGAGCAGAGATGGAGGCAGCAGCAGTGCATGATATGGAAAAGTTAAATGGGGCTAATTTTGCCCGATGGAAATCCCAAATGGAAGATACACTGATTCTTAAAGATCAGTATTTGACAATTGAGGGAATATCAAAGAAACCCACAACGATGGCAGATGAAGATTGGAATAAGCTGGATAGAAAGGCGATTGTAACCATCCATCAATATTTGGCTAAAAATATGTATTTTAATGTTGTCGGAGAGACGACAATAGCAAAATTATGGCAAAAGCTTCATGATCTATATGAGAAAAACACGGCATCAAATAAGGTGTTCTTAATGAAGAGGCTATATAATCTTAAGATGAAGGAGGGTGCTTCAGTTGCAGAACATTTGAATGAATTTAATATTATTAATAGTCATCTTGCCTCTGTTAAAATTGTTTTGGATGATGAAATTAGAGCAATTTTACTAATGTGTTCTATGCCAGACAGCTGGGAACATTTGATCGTTGCTATGAGCACTTCAGCACCTGCAGGAACCCTGAAGTTTGATGATGTTAGCAGCAACATAATGAATGAGGAGCTACGATGAAAGTCAATTTCAGTAAACTAGGGAGGAGAAGCTCTAGCCTTAGCTGATCGTGGTAGGAGGATTGATTGAGGCTATCTAGGACACTCAAGATCAAGAGGCCGATCCAAATCAAAAAGGGGTAGGATCACTTGTTATCATTGTGGAAAGCTAGGGCATGTGAAAAGAGAGTGTCGAGTTTGGAAGCGAAGCCAGAAAGATCAAAATCAGAAGCCAACTAGCACAAATGAAGGTGAGACCACTGTTGTAGCTACGGATCGAGATGTTTTACTTACTATTTTAGGAGAAGATGTATGCCTGTATACCTCTAGTAGTAGTTTTGATTGGATCCTTGATTCTTGGGCATCTCACCATGTAACTCCATGCAAAGAGAATTTTGTTGCATATAATCCTGGTGATTATGGTAGAGTGCATTTGGGAAATAATCATTTTTGTAGCATTTTTGGAGTTGGAGATGTCAAGATCAAGACGAAGGAAGGATAAGATATCCTACTAAAAGAGGTTAGGCATGTACCAAAAATGCGCATGAGCCTAATCTCTGTGGGACAATTAGATGATGAAGGCTATTTTGTAAGCTTTGAAAAAGGTGGATGGAAAATCAGCAAAGGAGCATTGGTCGTGGCTAAAGGACCCAAGATGAGGACTTTGTATACATTGACGACAAAGATAAAAAGATCAAATATGGCTGCTATTGCAAAAGAGGGAAACTCAGTAGATCTATGGCATAGGCGCTTGGGTCATATGAGTGAGAAGGGCCTAAAAATCCTCATGGGCAAAAATTTGCTACCAGGTTTAAAATCTTATAATCTTGACCTTTGTGAGCATTGTATTTATGGTAGGCAATGAAGAGTTTCATTTCTTAGAGGTGGTCATGAAAGGAAGAAAAATTTGTTAGAATTGATACACTCAGATGTATTTGGGCCTATTAACATTAAATCATTAGGAGGAGCATCATATTTTGTAACATTCATAGATGATGCATCCAGAAAGGTTTGGGCCTACCCCATGAAAAGGAAAAATGATGTATTTGAGATATTTCAAAAGTTTCATGTTACTGTTGAAAGAGAGACTAACAAATTGCTCAAGTGCTTGAGGACAGACAATGGTGGAGAAAATTGCTCAAATACTTTCAAGGAATATTGTAACAGGTTTGGAATTAAGCATGAGAAGACTGTTCCTGGTACTCCTTTACAGAATGGTGTTGTAGAAAGGATGAATCGCACTATTTTGGAGAAGGTGAGGAGTATGTTGTCAAATTCTGGTTTAGAAAAGCATTTTTGGGCAGAAGCGGTGAGGACATCCTGTTATCTCATAAATTGATCTCCTACTATAACCTTGGATGGCTGCATTCTTGAAGAAGTTTGGACTGGTAAGAAGGTGAATTATTCTCACTTGAAAATCTTTGGATGTGAAGCATTTGCGCATATTCCCAAAGAGAATAGAACTAAGCTACATGATAAATCTATGAAATGCATTTTCTTGGGATATGTGGATGGTGAATTTGGTTATCATTTATGGGATCCAGTTAAACATAAGATTATTAGAAGCAGGGATGTTATATTTAATGAGTTAGAGATGTTTAAGAGGACTACATGTAATTTGGAGGTTAAGAAAGTTGTTGACAGGTTTGAAGAACAACAAGAAAATATCCCACCAGTGCAAGAACATGGGTAGCAAGATCAAGAGTATGATGAACAACAATAGGAGAATGTGGAACAATAACAAGAAGAAATGTTGCAAGAGCCTTTACAAGAGATTCAACCCAAAAACACAACACCACAGTTGGTTCACAGATCCACCAGGCCTCATAAGCCTTCACAAAGGTATACATCCTCAGACTATATTTTGTTAATTGATGAAGGTGAACCTAATTATTTTCAAGAAGCTTGTAAAGATGAGCATAGCAAAGAATGGAAGAAAGTGATGGAGGAAGAAATGAACTCCTTGCTGAAAAATAGAACTTGGGAGTTGGTAAAGCTTCCAAAAGGAAGAAAAGCTCTACAAAATAAATGGGTGTTCAAGATCAAGCATGTGGGTGATGAGAAGAAGGAAAGATATAAAGAAAGGCTAGTAGTGAAGGGATTTGCTCAAAAAGAAGGTATTGAGTTCATAGAAATATTTTCACCTATTGTTAAAATGACATCCATTAGAGTTATTCTTGGTCTTACTACTACTTTAGACTTGGAGTGTGAACAATTAGATGTAAAGACAGCCTTCCTTCATGGGGATTTGGAAGAGAAGATTTACATGGAGTAGCCAGAAATATTCAAAATAAAAGGTGAAGAGAACTTGGTTTGCAGATTGAAGAAGAGTCTCTATGGGTTCAAATAGGCACCTCACCAATGGTATAATAAATTTGATTCATTTATGTTGAAGCATGGTTTTAATAGACTAGAGGCTGATCATTGTGTCTACATTAAGAGATATGATCAAGGAAAATTCATTATATTATTGTTATATGTGGATGATATGTTAGTTGTTGGATAGGATATGAATATGATTAATAGGTTAAAGAAGGATTTGGGTAGTCAATTTGCAATGAAGGATTTGGGTCCAGCACAACAAATATTAGGCATGAAGATCATTCATGATAGAAAGGAGAAAAAAATATGGCTATCATAAGAAAAATATATTGAAAAGGTGCTAGATAGATTTAATATTAAGGATGCCAAGCTAGTGGGTACACCTCTTGCTTCTCATTTCAAATTGACTTCCGATTTATGCCCTTGTGATGACAAGGAGAAGGAGGAAATGAAAAAGATCCCTTATGCTTCAGCTATCGGTAGCTTGATGTATGCCATGGTATGCACTCATCTAGATATTGCACATTCAGTGGGAGTAGTGAGCAGGTTCCTTGCAAATTTGGGCAAACAACATTGGCAAGCAGTAAAGTGGATTTTCAGGTATCTCAAGGGTACTAGTCATTATTTTTTATGTTTTGGAAATACTGATATGGTGCTTGAAGGATTTATAGATGCAGATATGGCTGGAGACCTGGACACTAGAAAGTCCACCACTGGTTATTTGTATACATTTGTAGGTGTTGCAGTATCTTGGGTATCCAAGTTACAACCAATAGTAGCTCTGTCCACAACAGAGGCAGAGTATATAGCTATGACAGAAGCTTGCAAAGAGATGTTGTGGATGCAGGGATTCCTAGGAGAGCTAGGAATAAAATAAGACAAGTATGTGCTATATTGTGACAGTCAGAGCGCCATACACTTGGTGAAAAACTTAGTTTTTCACTCACGAACCAAACATATTGACTTGAGATACCACTGGATTCGACATGAGTTGGAGGAAGGACAATTATCCATGGAAAAGATCCATACAGATAAGAACCCTACTGATATGCTCACTAAAATTTTACCAAGAGAAAAGCATGAGCTATGTATAGGCATGGTAGGCCTGGGGGTGACTTGATGATTACCACTTATTCAAAAAACCCTTCATTTGCTTCAAGTGGGAGAATGTTGAACACGTGAAACAAATGAAGGCACCTGCATCAAACATCATTTAAAATAGAAGCTTCTGTCGACAATTTTCTTCCATCGACCACAGTTTAATCTCACCCTCCTCATTCACATTTTATGCATGTTTTTGACTGCAAAATATTTCTAGAGAATTCTAAGACCTCTATTTATAGAGGCATGTGTAATCAATAATGTGTAAGGAAGAAGATAATAGAATGGATTTGGTTTTGTTTGCAGCATTCTAGCTCTTCATGAATATATATTGCTGAGTGTGTATTATGTACTCTATTTAGCTCTATTTTTTTTGTCTCTTTCTTCTGTGATTATTTCCACTGCTGTATTGTTTATTATTGCTATCATCACATACATCCTTGAATGGTAAAAGCCTAACACTATCAAAATGCTGCTCTTGATTTCCATAATCTTTTCACACTTATGTTCAAAGGTGTAACAGTTAGGGTAGATTTCATTTGCTCTCTCATAGACCATGTTCTGTGTCTTTACTCCCCATTTGGATTTCAACTGAATAGAATTGGGTAAAACCTTCTCATTGTCAACATAAACACATAAATCTAGCAAAAACCAGTTTACTTCTAGCTTTGCTGACAGAATCCACTTCAGTAGGGGACACAATAGATCTCGCGATTCCCCTTAAGATGTTATCTGTCCAAAAAAACTTTGGCTGGAGAGATAAAAGTCTAACCCAAAATGAAGTAGCCTTCCAAGACTCCTTAAAGGGTTTTAAATTAAATCAGTTATCATAAGTCCAGAGCCCGCTTTCAAGCACAGAAGCACAATCTTCATGGTTTTTAAAAGAGAACAGTAGGAAACCATTTACCATGGCTGCAATCTTCATTTGACCTTTCAGGGTTCATCTTTCTCGGGCCCTCTCACCACATTCATTTTTAAAATTAATGTTAATATTATATATTAAATAACCTATTGAAAGTTGTTAGATTTTTAATGTCTACAATTTTTTTGTTTTTCAAAAAGTTTCGACGTGGTAAATATTAATAAGATGTAAAACATAAATTTATATGGAATATATAATATTAAATAAATAAAAATAAAATACAATAATATATATATATATATATATATGAAATTATTGATAAATATTATTTTTGAGCTGTTTAAATATATTAAGAATAATATTTCTCAAATTTTTTATATAGATTTATCGAAAATATATATACTTTTTTAAAGATCATTATGGGGTTGTATTGGGCCCCCAACCCATGAAAAGAGTTTTAAATAACATGGTACAATGCCAACCAAAGACCAAAAAAATAAAACATCTTCTAGTTACAATATTGAACGAAGATCCCTAGACATGAACATACATTCAATAAAAGATCCCAAAAACAACATACAAAAAAGAACCAATTAATGATAAAGTGGATAGAAAATCTTCCAAAAATCCTAATAGGATCATAAATCTTGACTCAAGAGACCTAAAGGCAAAAGTCAAAACAACTCCTAAGCCATCCCACATAGAGAACGTCATATTAGGCAGAGGAGTTAGGTCATGTAGTAGAATCTTCTTTACCATACCAACTTGAAACTCTTGATGAACACAGAAGACCACCACTTTTGCCAGAATTTCAGCATAAAAAACTAGAAACATTATATCTGAGGTGAAAATCATTGCCACTTCAGAATTTACCCTGTATATCACCCCCTTTATTAGAAAGTCTTACCCCAAGATGTCCACAATTACATTATGAATTTTATCCATTGGAATCCAGAAGATATTCTTAAGGTGAACATGAGATAATTTCCCTTCAAAAGCCATTTCTCTTACCTAGATCTCACCATAAACACATGTAGTTTCTAACACTATCTCGCTCGCACACTCCATGTAGCTCCCAGTCAAACACCACATAACACAAAGCAATTGACAATTCACATATATAGGGAATAGAGTCTGCATTAAACTTAATGACGAATGAGGGAAGCCTCTAGGCTCCCTCATGCCATGAGATGCCATCAAAGCAACCAATAATAGCTTCCATCCTACATTATTGTCAATTGACCAACCAAATCCCATCATAAACACCAAGCATGTCGTGCTATGATGAAAGGCGACATTAAACATAAAAGCTCAAGATATTTAAACAACACCCCCAACATAAAAGATAGATCACCACTTAAATAGTTATAGATTTTAAAATTGCTTTATAGAACAAAGTAATACAAAATAGATATCAAAATAAGGATTAACCAAAATCAATTATTGATCTAGCTAGGAAATTATCCCATGCATCTTGGACATTATCCACTCGACACATCTTTGTTTGATCAATCCCATAGTTAGCCAAGAAATCTATAGTCAAGTTTGCCTCCCGATAGCAATGTTTCCACTCCACTAAAGAAAAAATAGCTAGACTCCTCTAGGTATTCTTCAAAATATTTTCCAAGTGCCTAGAGTTAGCTTCTTTTTTGTCCAAGGCTGAGATGACCACTTGAGAGTCATCTTCAGTAATCAGATTCAAAATCCCACACTGTATGGCCAATTCAATGTCTCTCGTCAGTGCTTGAGCTTCTTCTTCATTATTAGATCCATCCCAAAAAATTTTAGACAGGGTATAGATCATTGATCCACAATAATCATGAATGATGGAACCCACCCCTAATGCACCTGTGTTTTTTTAAACAACACCATCAAAGTTAAGTTTAAACCATCTTAGAGGAGTGGGGTCTATTTTTGCTTCATTGTTTTAACCTTATTACTAATAAAAAATGACCCATTAATGGGGGAATGGAGATTAGATTCTATTTTGCTACCATCCTCATGTCCCAACAAGAAAGAAATGCTTTACGTCTCTTAACCTAAGATGAAATGACCTCTGATAACGTAATCTCAATATCTGAGAGGATTTTTGGAGGAGACTTTTATTTACCTTCAAAAATGTAAGAGTTTCCTTCCTGCTATAAAGTCCAGGTTAGAATAGTTGGATTGACATGCCACAATCTGAACAGGGAATTTTTAACATCCTTAATTGGCCAAGACATAAAACCCACCAGTAATGTTAGAGGCCAAGCCTAAGACCACTCCAGTTTAGTGTAGAGCCATTAAATGTAACAAGTCACCTAGGGGCAAGAGGAAATTAAATGATTAGTTATTTATTCATTAGCTTTGAAAAGTATACACCATGAAGGACCACAGACACCCATCTTTGAAAGCCTATCTTGGGTCAAGATTCTATCTTGAATTGCCAGCCACATAAAGGCCCCAGTGTTCTAAAGACCATATTTATCCCAACAAAGAAATTTGGTCTAAGATATCAATTCATCCATAACATCGACCATTTGATAACCAAGACTAACCTTGTAACTGCCTAACTTAGCTCCAATCCAATGGAGCTTATCAGCTTGTTCATTAAGTAAAATCTTTCTCAATTTCAAACAGTTAGTAATAAGAATAACCTAATCCTTCAGTATACCCAATCCCTTGGGATCTTTACACCCAACTAATCAACCCAAAATTGTCCTGAGGTATGAAATAATCTGCAACCAAAGAGCCCCAACTCATAGATAGAATGCATTTAGCCTCCCTCAATGCCTGTATCTCAATTGAGGGTTTATGTCCATTCCAAGAATCATGCCAAAATTTAGCAGTCCTACCATTATTTATGGTCCAAGAGACATGATTCACTATAATGTGTTTTCAGTCAAATAGGAAATTCCATAACTGAGAGCCTTGGGGAGGATCCGCTATATAAATGATGCTCTAAAGGTCTTCTAAGTCTAAATATTTACTGCACAACACCTTAACCCATAAGGCCTCTAATTTAGAAACAATAACCCAAACCAGTTTTGAACCCAACACTTGATTCTGAAGGTTTAGATTTTTAACACCCACACCACTCATTTTCTTGACTTTACAAACCCTTTTCCATTTCATCAATGGGAACTTCTTTTGATTATGGGTCCCTTTCCATAATAAATTCTTCATAATTCAATTTATTTCTCTAACAATGTGACTTTGAGTCTGAAGAACTAAAAAATAATAAGTTGGATGATTGAGGGTAATACGGGCCACTAAAGAGAGCCATTTACCTTGCTAGGAGGCCAGCCTTTTCTTAAAATATATATACTTGGTAGATATATAAAATAGTAATTAATTAAAATTTATTTAATATTTATAATTTAACAATCATATTTTTTAAACATTTATTATAATTCTATTTAAATTTATTATACTTTAAGTTAAATTTTTTCCATCTAAAAATATCAATAATAAAATAAAACATGTGTACAATGTATTTTCTTATTTTACATTTGTGTTTATTACATAAAATTATGCGAAAGGGAGGAGAAAGTAAAACACAAAAAAAATTAAAAGTGAGGAAAAAGTATACACGATTAAATAAACACAGTTTTAGTCACCTTCGTATATTTAAAACCACCATAACATAATCGATTTATTAGGGAACACTTTAATGTGAAAGAGATACAAATATTTGAAAGAAAATTGAACATATATTTTTTAAAAAAAATACCAAGGTGATAAAAGATGCAAAGTTTTATTGAAGCTATACAAAAAATATGTATTGTCTAAGTGTCTTATTAGTACCTCCCTAGTAATATTGTAAATCCCTGCACATATTAATCGATTATCTTGTTAGTTGACTGCCAATCACATAGAGTTATTCATTGAAAACAACAACCATTTTCCAATGTCCACTGATAAATATTATCATTCTATTTGCCTTGCTAGTTATTGTTAAGCAAGCAATAGTTCATCTGACAAGTGATGAATGAAAGTATTTTATTGGGTTTATTTGCTTCCAATCGATTTAAGAATAATATTAACATGATTGGTATTTATGGTGGTTGTCTATAAGATGTGTTTGAAATAGGTGACTGTAGATGCTAGCACATGCAGATGCTCTTGAAAGAAAAAAATAGTGAGGTTTTACGAGGCCTGCTTTGAATTTAGGAGCCCTACGAAGTTCTATGTGATGGCAACTTTGTTTACTAGAGGTTAGAATCTCATCTACAAACCAACAGAGTTTGGGTTTTATTTCGGTTCTTTATGTTACAATCTTTGAATGAATGTAATTAGAAAACCACAATGAACAACAACAGTCCTTGAAGCTCTCAACGCACCATTTGAGTGGTAAGTTTTCCTGATGAAAAATTTTTAAACGGAATTTATTCGATAGAATTTGGCCCGTAATTTGTTTTTTTATTTTTAGAAAAAAACCTTAAATTGTAATGTTGGTTAGCACCAGTTTATACTTAGTGCTATGTTTAAGTATATCTGATTTACCGTTCATGTAGAACCTGCCTTAGAACTACATGTCGACGGGGTGCTTATACCAAGGATTTCAGTAGGATTATAGGAACAAATTTAGCCTTTTTTAACATTTTGAAGAATCCAACATCTTATTGAAGGTACTGCTTAAATTTATGTTTAATATTGTAGCTATCCAAAATACAAAGTATCAAGAGGTTGTTGATGCATGGAGGTATAGGCAATTTTAGAGCGGGTAATTGTTCAACATATATAACATGCCATCTTTTAACATACTTACACACATTTTTTTCAAACCCAAATAAGATTTTTAATAGAGAAAACGAATTCAGTGCTGAGAAGGGTAGGTCTTTATGGCTTCTCCTTTTATTCAAAAACTAAAAAATTCATTGATAAAATAGATGCCACATGCTTAACAACTATTATTACAGGTATTTATTCCATTCTAAATTATTAAAGATCTCATATAAATTATGCATTCAATTTTGTTCTCTTTTATTCATCTTCACAAGAAGAACAATATTCTTATAACTTCTGTTAAGTCACACCCATTTCATAATATAAAATTTAATTCATAATTTTTTTAGTCATAGCATATACGCTTTTTTAAGTCCCTGTAAGACCACATGAATTCATTATCAAGCTTATGCAAAAAAAAATGCTTTGAACATATTTACTATTTTCACTTTAATTTGTTCAATCCTTAAAATTTTCTCAAGATTTTTGTTAAGGAACATACACCTTTCTATATTAGTATAGTTAAATGGGTATTTGATTCTATTATGTTGTGTTTTTTGAACCCAAATATACCTTCTACATGGAAACAATTATAATTTAAGTGATGCAGATGATGATAAAAATATTTACTAAGTCCAGGCATGAGAACCAATTACATTACATTTGAAACTTAGTGTGAAATGGACCATGAATTCCTCTTAAGACAATATCCATATAAATCATGACAAACTCTACAAAACGGTGCATATATTCTTCAGCTAGCTTTCGTGAAACTATTTTCATTATGGATCATTTCTCGGGCACTTGAAAATGTGCTAGGGGATTTGACACATATGTTATGATAGTTGTAGACATTTTCCAAGCTGCTAACTATATTCTAGACACCTATATTCAATGTATGTAGTCATTCATTACTTTCATGGACCTAATTTTTACACCTGACAGTCACCATTCATCTTAGAACTTGACTGGGCTTTCATGGCGGCATATGAGTTTGAAGAGCTTGCTCTGCTATTAAATGCTTGATCCTACATAGTTGTCCTTATGGCCTTCCTTTTCCACATTTCTTAGTCTATTCTTAAATATGCTCTATCATTACTTATACATGCAATCTCATTATGACCATCTAGACCAGTTGAACCTATTCTGTCGATTTACTTTGGAACCTTTCTACTTCAATTTTTGATGTTGGCCATCAATCATTGATCCAACATCTTGAGATTGTGATAGTTGGAAACATTACAGTTGATCGTATCTCCTTGACCTTTGACTCTCACTCATGCTATCAATCTTAATGTGTACTATCAAGCACCAGCCATCGATTTTGATCTTGACTTGTCAACTCTATTCTAGCTTATGCCATATGTCAACCCCTCAATATCCTTGACTATTTGATCCATCTTGCACCATTGGATCAAGATGTATGATGTAATGTGTACCATTAGATCAACTAGGACCCACTATTTGAAACCTAATAGTTACTTTATGATATTAAAATTTACATCTTTCCTCCCATCATTTGATGTTTGCATCACTGTCATTGACATTATATGAACTATCAAATTTGAGCTCCAATGTATTTCCTTTCCTCTATCTAAAACTTCTTATCTGCATGAATGTCATTTGAAATCCTTGTGGATGTCTTTGACATCACAAAAACCATTAAATTTAGGCTTTTATGGATTTTTGTAGTGACTTAAAGTTGATGTCTATGTCAATGTATCACATTATTTGAACACCTTTGGGGATTTATATCTTAAAGTGTAGGAATCATGGAGGGGCCAAATTTGTTGGTGATGTTCCTAAGACTAAAAATATTGTGCCCACTTCATTTGCTAGCTTTGAGAGATTTCTAAGTGCATTTTAAAAATATTCAAGTGAGCTCACCTATGAAATTGTATATGACACTTTGACGATGATCTGGTTCAAAATGGTTAAGTATGGAAATTTAGCAAATTTAGTCTAACAAGCTAACTTTGCTTATGCATAACTTTTGTCTCACTTCATTGCATGACCCAAAACCTAGTGCGTATGTTCTTGGGACCAAAATAAATAAACCCATATGATCATTGTCTCTATAAAATACCACACATGTGAGATATAACATCATCAAACTACCCACTTGGATCTATTTGAGCTCCTTTGAAAATTGACCAAGTATAGAAACTTAGTGAGAAATGTTTGAGAGGCCAAAATTAAACCCTCATATCTTCTATTGTACTTAGATTCATGGCCTATAATTTGGCACGTAGTAACTTAGGACTAAACTTAAGGAACCAATATGATCATTTGTCATTGACACCTTCACACATGTGAGATATAACCTCATCAAACTGATCACTCAACTTTATTTAAACTTGGATAACATAATGAAACTTTCATGGAGGTCAATTTTTTACCTATATATATTTTGATGCACTTTATTGCATGATCTAAGATCTAGCACATAATAACTAGGGAAAAAATGAACAAACCCATATGGTCATCTTCTCCTGTAAGTGTCGCACGTGTAAAATATAGCTACATCAATATGCTTACCCAGCTTAGTTTGAACATAGAAAATTTGGCTAAGTATGAAACTTGGAAAAATATATTTGAGAAGCCAAATTTGGACCTCAATATCTTACTCTATACATAACATCCTATCCCAAACATTAAATCAGATGATCTTCTTACACGAAGGAATCCATACATGCATTGAGTTACCCCTGGGACCTTCGTGCATGAAAGATATGTCTAGGCATGAGAACTAATTACATTACATGTGAAACTAAGTTTGAAATGGACCATGAATGCCTTTTAAGACAATTATCCATATAAATTATTACAAACTCTTCAAAATGGTGCATATATTCTTCAGCTAGCTTTTGTGAAACTATTATCATTATAAATCATTTTTAGGCACTTGATACTATGCTAGGGGATTTTAAATATATGTTATGATGATTTTAGACATTTTCCAAAATGTTAACTATATTATAGACACCTATATTCAATGTTTATAGTCATTCATTAATTTCATGGACCTCATTTTTACATCTGGCAGTCACCATTCATCTCAGACCTCGACTGGGCTTTCATGGTGGCATATGAGTTTGAAGAGCTTTCTATGCTATTTAATGATTAATCCTAAATAGTTGTCTATATGGCCTTCCTTTTCCATGTTGCTCATTCCATTCTTAAATATGTTATGTCATTACTTGGACATATAGTCTCATTATGACCATCTAAACCGGTCGAACCTATTCTGTCAATCTCCTTTGAAACATTTCTACTCAAATTTTGATGCTAGCCATCGATCATTAACCTAAAGTATCGACATTATGATAGTTATAAATGTTACATTTGATCATATCCCCTTGACCTTTGACTCTCACTCATGCCATCGATCTTAATTTATAAAATAAAACACCATCCATCAATCTTGATCTTGACTTATCAACTCTATTCTAGCTTATGCCATGTGTCAACCCCTCAATCTCCTTGACCATTTGACCCATCTTACACTATTAGATCAAGATGTACAATGAAATGTGGACCATTAGATCAACTAGGACCCACTATTTGAAACCCAATAGCTACTCTATGATATTTAAATTGACATCCTTACTCCCATCATTTGATGTTTGCATGACCATCATTGACATTCTGCAAACTATCAAATTTAAGGTCCAATGTATTTCCTTTTCTATTTCTAAAACTTGGCATCTACATGATTGTCATTTTATGTCCTTATGGACGTATTCGACATCTCATAAACCATTAAATTTAGGCTCGTATGGATTTTTATAGTGACTTGAAGTTGATGTCTGCATCAATATATCACATTATTTGAATAACTTTGAGGATTTATATCTTGAAGTGCAGAAATCATGGAGGGGCCAAATTTGTTGGAGATGTTCCTAAGACCAAAAACATTGTGCCCAATTCATCCACTAACTTTGAGAGATTTTTAAGTGAATTTAAAAAATGTTCAAGTGAGCTCACCTATTTAATTCTATATGACACTTTGATGAGGATCTAGTTCAAAATGGCTAAGTATGGAAATTTAGCAAATTCAATTTGATAAGCTAACTTTTCTTATTCACAGCTTTTGTCTCACTTCATCGCATGACTCAAAACTTAGTGCATATGTTCTTGGGACCAAATTGAATAAACCCATATGATAAGTTTCTATAGAAACTACCACATGTGTAAGATATAACATCATCAAACTACCCACTTGGCTCTAATTGAGCTCCTTTGAACATTAGCTAAGTATGGAAACTTAGCAAGAAATGTTTGAGAGGTCAAATTTGAACCCTTATATCTTCTATTGTGCTTAGATATATGACCTAAAATTTGGCACATAGTTACTTAGGACTAAAATTAAGGAACCCATATTCTCATTTCTCATTGACACCTTCACACGTGTGAGATATAACCTCATCAAAATGATCACTCAACTCTGTTTAAACTTGGATAACATAGTGAAACTTCCATGGGAGATCAACTTTGCACCCTACATATCATTTGATGCACTTCATTTCATGATTTGACATCTAGCGCATAGTTACTAAGAATAAAAATAAACAAACCCATATGATCCTCTTCTCTTGTAAGTACCACACATGCAAAATATGGATACACTAATGTGCTTACTCAACTCTATTTGAACTTAGAAATTTTGGCTAAGTATTAAACTTGGCAAAATATATTTGAGAAACCAACTTTGGACCCCAATATCTTATGCTATATGCAACATCCTATCCCAAACATTAAACTAGATGATCTTCTTACCTAAAGTAATCCATACATATATTGAGTTACCCCTAGGACATTTGTGCATGCAAGATATGCCATCATCAAACTACCTACTCAGCATTCACTTGAACTTAGATCCACTATTTTAATTCTAATAGCTATTTCATGGATCTTAGGTTTGACATTCGTATGAACGTCATCATGTGCAAGCCAATATTTGAAGGCTTGTTTCTTGAGTTAGAAATCTTATCAAGACCCATATTTTGTCGAGGATGATGTGGACATCAAGATCATCATTTGCATGTGACTATTTTGGTTCCACAATTTTCCCAAACATATTTATTAAATGTACAAGTGAACTATTTAGCCCACTCTTTCATGACATGAAATGATGGTCTTCTTCCTTTGAGCTCATGCAAGGAACTGTTTACTTGATATTTGAAGCTTGAATGAAATTTTGAGCCCTGTACAAACTTGTTCCATGATCCTTTAATGATTTAGACACCATGATGACCTACCACTTTGATATATGACCCTAAAATGACCTATAAGATATGAAATAACATAAGGACTAACTAGACAATGACTAAAACTAGAATGGCATATGAAATAACATCAGATGAATTAAAACACACCCTATGACATTATAATAAACCCCTATTTAATATTTTTACTATAGGGGGGTTCAACCATTTTGATCATGTTAAAAATGGTCAACATCTTTGGTGATTTCCTAAGGGTGGTATCCTTGCTATTCCATGACCAATTGCCTAATCCTATCCATTAGGCTATGAAGTCACATGTATAATAGATTGAGACACAAATGCCATTAATAACACACAAAAATATAAAATAATAGGGATAAAAAATAAAAATAAAATAAATGTATGTTTAACTAAAACATTTAGGGAAAAACAAGACACACAATTGAGATAAAACACATACCAAATCTATCATTTACAAAACCTCATTTTGAGGTGAAACATCTGATCAGACCTCAACCAGGGTAAAAAATGGTTCCCTTGGCATCTTTATCACTCTATGAAGCTAGATTATCATGGGGAACATGCTCATTACCAATCATTTGCATATGTAGGTGATCGAGAAGCCTATCACCTTTAAACCTTCTTCTGTCTGCTATTGAACTATTTGTAACCTTCATGAACGATACTTTTTATTCTTTAGGAAGTAACATATACATTATATCCATCATATCAATTGGATGTTATCCAAAAAAGTGTAGATTGGAGTGTATGATAATATTTTCCACCTTATCTTTTTTTCAGATAGAAATTTCTTACTTTTAGAAAACCTTAAGCCTCTCTTCTTCATCATTCAATACATTTGAATCTAGCTCAATCTCAGGTGGGTATCCTAGATATTCTTGAGGCATCACAAATTCTACCTTGACTTCTTTATCCATGTCTATAACTTCTTGGACACTATCATCATTAAATATCTTCGTGATAATAGATAGTTGATCAACAAAATGACTTTCACCTTCATATTTTAAGGGACACTTGATGGCATGATCATTAGTCTCATTAACAACCTCAACATTATATATGAAATCTATTGGAGAAAAGGGAGTCTTACCCAAATTGTTAAACTCTTTACATATAGCATTGAGTTTTTGCCATAGTTTTTATTTCATAACATGAGACCTTTTTCCATGCTTATTAATACAATAACCCACATGTTTTTTAGAGACATTAATCAAATCAGATGTAGACTTCTTGAAAGGAAAATTGATATTACTAAGATGATCAAACTCATGACATATGACACCATTTTGCCATAAGTCATTCTCATCCACCTCATGAATGTCACCATTAAAACCATCCTAATCAATAACAAGAATAAAATCATCATATTTTTCATCATGGTGTTCAATCAAATTCATCAACTTATGGTCATCATACTCATGGATCATATAGTTACCTATAGTGGCATGAGAATGTCTGAATCTTACTTCAGCTCCTTTAAATGGCTCTTCATGCATGATGTAAGTCCCAAGATCAGTTTTATCAAATTACATATAAGGATCATGTCCATATGCATCTACACCATATTCATCCAAGAAAAATTCAAAAATTCCTTCAAGCTTGGAAACTCCTTCATCCACATTAGGTTCCTCCATCTCATGTAGAACACAATTCAAATTAGAACTTGTCACCTTCATGTTTTTGATTAGTCCTATGGTTTTGGCAGGGGTACCATCTAGTTGGATAAATAATTTAATATGAGACTCATACTTCAAACCCAATTTGTCATCTACCACCTTGGGCATGATTGATGTTAAAGATCCACTATCCACTATGTAGTTATGGACCAACTTGTCACCCACTATGAGAGTGAGATACAATGGTGGATGGTTCAACAATGGTATTAGGAACATTTGTAAGGAAAAAATGACTCTAACTTTGATCTGAAAGAGGGACACTGGTAGGGATAGCAGATAATTACTTTTGTAGGAGTTCTTTCTGACTAAGCATATGCATAACATCCCAAAGAGAAATGGATGTTCTAGTACATTTCAATGAATATATAATATTTGAAGAAGACATACCATTTTCTCCTAGATTATTGTAGGTAAGGAAGTGCTTGGATCCTGAGGAGTCATAGTGCCTTGAATAGTCATTCCACCATTTTGACTTGATGGAAATGTAGGATCCCTTGGAATTGGCCCACTTACAGTTATGCTTTGTTGATTTGGAATATAATTGGATGTGCTTGTAGGCAAATTACGATATCCACCTAAAGCATTTTTTTTGGGTCTAGTGTTGTCTTCAACTGAGATTTCTTGATTAAGCACAAAAGTGTCCTTGACCAAGAAGTTGGTAAGATCTCTTCTTGAGGTTGTCCACCTCCACTTGTCTACATCATAACTTCATCCTCATCAAATAGGAGATAATTACCGTTTTCTTGAGTAATAAGATCATATTATCTACCTTTTTTAGCATCCATAAATTGGCCTTGCTTCCAATTTTCACCTTGCACCAAGTTTCTATGAATTGGCACCATCTCTCTTGCATTGGTAATCCTATTGGGATTAGGTTTCCATTGGCCTATTCCTCTTCAAAATTACTAACCATACTATTATTTATAAGGATATGAATTTTTAGAGGCACTTAGTTATATGTTAGCTTGACTAAGCTAAGCTATTAGCATTTAAATTTAAGCATCTTTATTCACGACATTATCCTCCTTAGGATCATCCATAGACTTGGTATTGAAATTATTATTTTGAGCCACATTCGAAACATGAACATAAACATGAGACAATGGATGCATAGATAATTTTGGTGGCAATCTTCCATCTTGGATGAGATTATTTTTAGCTTTGATAATTACCTCTTATGCTTTAGGGAGGGTAGAACGACCCATGGATTGAAGTATGACAGCAATTTCAGTGCCAATAGCTCTCAAATAGGTTGGTAACAAAAATCTAGGAGGTGGCCTCATGGGAGGAGGTAATCTATTCCATCTTATGAAACATTTCATTAAAATCACATATTGTTTCTTCATTTCCTCTTTTGATTACATTAAGTTGGCATATAATAGAGGCATGGTCACTCTCATTTACATGTGGTCAACAACACTCCAAATTCATCCCATGACATGTTGCATACACCTTATAAAGTCCTATACTAATAAAGAGTCTTGTCTCTAAGGGACATGGTAAGGAGTCTAATGGAATTGTTCTCTTGAGTAATATTTTGGAAGCAACAAAAGTTAGAGACATCTTTAATATGCTCACTGGGTATAACATGACTCTCACCATTAAATAGGGGCATACTTTTTGTGGCATTATGAGGAATAGAATCATATGCTTGAAGGAAAATTAGATTCTCTATAGTGAAGGTGGGAAAAGCATGAGGTCTAGCCATTTATTATTCAAAATATTCAATGTATTCAACTTGTTCACTCTCTTGATTTCCCTGGCTAGTAAAATCTTCCTGATCTTCAAAGTGTAAATTAGGAGGAGGATAGTGAATTCCAAGGGGAAGTTTAGGATGAAAAAGTGGGTCAATGAGATTGATAACTCTTCTAAAATATGACCTTATGTGAACCATGAATTATGAGAGCAATCTTATATAAAAACAAAGGCATTGAACTAGATTTATCCTGATGGAGTCACCAAATGCTGAGAATCACACCAATTTACAGTTGATGATGTCAACACCATCATTTATCTTAACAAGTTGTATTGAAGACAAGGTCCCACTAGGCATGCCAAAACTATTATCACCAAATATCACACCCTAGAAGAGTGTGTTTATGCCTCTCCTATATTTGGTTAACATGGGAACATTTCTAGGTATGTGGGTGTACCTATTATTGAAATTATCCTCTAGATTTAAAGGGCTAGCTCCCTAAATGTTGCTCTATAAGCTTGATCTCATAATTCCACAAATGAAACCTAATCTAGGGGTGGTGATATACTAAGATTGTCTCCACATGACCATCATATTCCAAGCACAATGAAGCAAAAAATACAAATTAGTCTCAAAGGTCTAAAATGTTCTAACATAAGTATTTCAATATAGAGGTGAGATGTGCGAAACAACACAAGGCAAATGGACTAGAAGGTAAAATGCACATTTTAAGGAAAATTATACACTTAAAATGATTCGAAACTCTATAGGATCTATTAGACTAATAATTCTTACTTAGATATGGAAGGATAAAGGAAAGAAGGATAGAGGAGTATCACTTCTTATCACTATAAATCACTTACACACTTAGACAATTATTTGAGAACTCAGAAACAAACTTGAATTAATGTTCAAAGGAAAAATATGACATCAATTTAGTAGGGCTTCACCATACATTGTGTGGTATTTTTAAAAAGGTCAAAATGATAGCTACTTATAGAACTCCTGAGAGAGGAGAAAAGAAAGAAGTTCAAGAGTCACTAGAATACATGTCTAGGCATGACAACTAGTTACGTTTTAGGTGAAACTAAGTGTGAAATGGACCATGAAATCCTCTTAAGAAAATTATCCATATAAATCATGACAAAATATCTAAAATGGTGTAGAGATTCTTTAGCTAGCTTTCATGAAACTATTTTCATTATGGATCATTTATTGGGCACTTGAAACTATGCTAGGGGATTCAAGACATATGTTATGAAAGTAGTAGATGTTTTTAAAGTTGCTAACTATATTATAGACACCTATATTCATCATATAAAAATTTTCATTACCTTCTTGGACCTCATTTCTATATCTGGTAGTCACTATTCATCTTGAACCTTGATTGGGCATTCATGGCAGCATATGAGTTCGAAGAGTTTGATCTGATATTGAATGCTTGATCCTACATAGTTGTACATGTGGCATTCCTTTGTCATGTTTCTCATTCCATTATGAAATATTATCTATAATTATTTATACATGTAGTCTCATTATGGCCAATTAGACCAGTCAAACCTTTTCTATTGATTTCCTTTTGAATATTTTTGCTTCAATTTTTGATGTTGGTCATCGCTCATTGATCCAAAGTCCTAAGATTATGACAGTTGGCAACATTGTATTTGATTGGAGCTCTATGACCTTTGAATATTTCTCATAATATTGATCTTGATCTATATGATCAAATGCTAGCCATCAATCTTGCTTTGACTTGTCAACTTTATTCCAACTTATGCCACATGTCAACCCCTCAAGCTCCTTGACTATTTAATCCATCTCACACCATTGGATCAAGATGCATGATACAACACAGACCATTAGATCAAATAGTGCCCACTATTTGAAACCTAATGGCTACTTCACAATCTTAAAATTGACATCCTCACTCGCATTATTTTATGTTCGTGTGACCATCATTGATGTTTCATAGACCATCAAATTTAAGCTCCAATGGATTTACTTTTCTCTATTTAAAACTTGACATATACATGCCCACCATTTTACATCCTTATTGACATATTTTACATCCCACAAACCATTAAATTTAGGCTCATATGGATTTTACAGTGACTTAAAATCAACATCTATGTGAATGTATCACATTATTTCACCAACTTTGATCATTTATATCTCACAGCAGAGAAATCATGGGGGGGAAATTTTCTAGAGATGTTCCTAAGACCTAAAACATTGTGCCCACTTGATCCACTAGATCCAAGATATTTATAAATTCATTTATTAAATGTTAAATTAAGCTCACCTATGTTATTCTACATGACACGTTGATGATGGTATGCTTCAAAATGGCTAATTATGGAGATTTAGTGAATTCAATTTGATGAGCCAAATTTTTTTATACATAAATTTTGTCTCCCTTCATCACATGACTTGAAACATAGCACATATGTTTATGGGACCAAACATAACAAAACCATATGGTCATTTTCTCTATAAACTACCACACATGTGAAATATAACATCATTAAACTAACCACTTGGCTTTGTTTGAGCTCCATTACAAATTGCCTAAGTGTGGAAACTTAGCGAGAAATGTCTGAGATGCCAAATTTAAACCCTCATATCTTCTACTTTGATTAGATGCATGGCTTACAATTTGGCATGTAAGAACTTGTGACTAAACTGAAGGAACCCATATTATCATTTTACCTTAACACCTTCACACATGTGAGATATAACCTCATCAAATTGCTCACTCAGCTCTATTTAAACTTGGAAAACATAGTCAAACTACCATGGGAGGTCAAATTTTCACCTACATATCTTTTGATTCACTTTATCACATGATCTAAGATCTAGCGCATGATAACTAGGAATAAAAATGAATAAAACCATATGATCATCTTTTCTTGTAAGTGTCATACGTATGAAATATGGATACATCAATGTGATTAATCACCTCTATTTAAACTTATAAAATTTGAATATGTATGAAATTTAGCAAAATCTATTTGTGAATATCACTTTGGACCTCAATATCTTTTATTATACATAACATCTGGACCCAGACATTAAACTAAATGATATTCTTACATAAAGGAATCCATACATGCATTTATCTACCCCTGGGACCTTCATGCATGCAAGATATGGCATCATCAAACTGCCTGCCTTTTAAATTCCAATGGCTATTTCATGGATCTTAATTTTGACAATTGTACGAACGTCATTATCTACAAGTCAATCTTTGAAATATTGTATCTTAAGTTATAAATATTATCAAGACCCAAATTTTGTAGAGTATGATATATACATAAATAGATCCATTTACGTGTGACTATTTTTGTTCCACAAGTTTCTTGACAGTATTTATTAAATGTACAAGTAAACTATTCAACCCACTCTTGTATGACATGTAGTGATGGTCTACTTCCTTTAAGCTCATGCAAGGAAATGTTTACTTGATATTTGAAGCTCTAATAAACTTTTGAGGCTTATTCAAACCTATTCCATGATCCTTTAATGCTTTGAATTCCATGAAGACCTACCACTTTCATATATGACCTTAAATGACCTCTAAGATATGAAATAACATAAGGACTAAACTAGACAATGACCAAAACTAGAATGGTTTATGAAATTACATTAGAAAAATTACAACACACCCTATGACATTATAATCAGCCCCTATTTAATATTTTGACTAAAGGAGGGTTGACTCCTTTTGATCATGGTAAGAATGGTCAATAGTTACCTTCATATCCTAAATTCCTAGGCTAATTCTTTCAGTCAGAATGAACAACATCCTGGTCAACAACATGACATAGCCAAGGGAGACCCTAAACCTTATTACTTGTGTTCATATATCTCTCTCCTTCCAAAATTTAAGAATTATTACTTCCTCTTAATATCTTATTACTTTTTCCATGCTTTAACATTATTACAATAGATATCTTCATCTTAAAGATAAGATCATCCAACCTATATGGTAAACTAGGCTCAAATTACCTTTTAGTTTTAGGGTCTTATTGTCATAATTAAAAGTGTTTTAAAAAAAAATTCAAGTAGAGAAAAAACACCATATTATTCAGATACACTATAGTTTTCATACTTGTTTCATGGACCCTGAAATTGATGATGATTTGATGTTTAGATGTTTTCCTTACTATGACAGTAAGAGGAGATTATTTTTTCCCTTTAGATCCTCGTAGAACTCTCTCCATATCTTCATGGCTTATGAGAATCAAATATTCTTATCTCTTTTCTTTCAAAAGAAGTTTTAACTTTTCTAATATTTCACGAGATAGTTTTCCTCAACAATTATCTTTAATTAGAGGATTTATTATTTTATTCTCCTTCTTTCTTCAACAATATTTAATTGGAATCAATCTTGTTACATACATAAATATATGTTAAAATCTATGATGTGTTACAGGCTATGATTTATTTTATCATATTTTCATGAATTCATGTCATTTTTATTTTTTTGGGTTTTCTATTGTTACAATTTTATTCCTTAATCCTTACTTTACATTGTAAATTTCTATTTCCATGGATGCATTTTTATTTTCATATTACAAAAACATATTTTGTATAATATTTAACCACAATCTCATTCTAATGATCCTTTCGTAGTAAAAAACTAATTGAATTTTTATTAACTTTCGAATAATAATATATCCAAAGAGCAGTGAATTATGCCGCTCCCTATGAATTTGAAATTGGCCGAAGCGAATCCGGTCGGAGTGGTTCCGGTGACCGGTGTGGCTGGGATCACTGCTACAGGTGGGGTTTTATCTTTTGCAGGAAATGGAGATACCTCAGCCATGTATCTGGCCCACGCTTCTGGTTCAGGGTATGAACCTGGGGGGTGATCCTTTGCGGATGTGGCGGCCTACGAAGCATATTTACATAAAGCATTGTCTCATGCAACTTTTGGGCAAAGACGCATCATGCCTATAAGTGCCTTAAAACCTATGCAGGTATCTCTAGACCCTGATTTAGTGGAAAGTATTGGCCGAACGGTAGAATGGTTGTCCTCTTGTGCTGCCATTCTTCATTTGCATGGTTTCTGGCCTCCTCTTGTAGATCTAGAGGATTGGATTCATAAGAACTGGCTGCATATCAAAGAATCTCAGATTCATCTTTGTGGCAGGGGTTTTTTTATAATAGTTTTTAAAAACCCTAAAGATAGGAAATCTATTTTGTGTCACAATAAATTTTCTTGGCAGGGCAGATTTCCTCTTATGGCCAAACCTTGGCATAAAGATTTTAACCCTCTTTCGGAATCCTTCAATAAGATCCCTATATGGTTGCAGCTCCCTTATCTTCCATTACACTTGTGGAATGTGGCGGTTTTTAAAACCATTGGAAACGTTTTAGGGGATTTTTTATATGAGGAAGACTATCCACTGTCTCATTCAACCTGTGCATGATTTTTGGTTGATCTGGATGTCTCTAAGGGCCTTCCTGAGGCGATCTGCCTTGAATCCCCAAGGGGTAATTGGACACAAATTTTGGATTATGAGGGGATCCCTTTTCAATGCAGGAAATGTAACCACACGAGACATATAGCTGATCGTTGTGGTGCTAGGAAATCTTATCCCAAACATTCACCTCCTTGGTGGACTAAGGATTCCTCTGAACACAAAGTTAACAAACAACCTTTGGAAGCTTCTTCTGAATCTGAATCTGAGACTGAGAATGAGGAAAGTTTGCAATCTGAACCGGAAGATGAAGAAGATTCATTAGAGAATCATTCTAATGAAGCCCCTGAAATGGTTGTGGGTAGTGAAACAGTTGAGCCAGAGGAGGTGGTGGTGGTATCTTCCCCTGCTCTGGAGGACCTCTCTAAGAGCCAGATAACATTTAACTCTCACAAGGTTTTTATGCCTTCTAGGATCCAAAGATCTATGTCTTCTGAGGCATGGGATGCTGAGGCAGCTAAGGTGGACGGTTGGATAGCAGTAACAAGAAAGAAGTCAAAGCCTTTGGTTCCTCCCCTTGATATGAATCTTCGATCATGTAAAAAAAAATCTAAACTTAAAAGAATCATCTAAAGCTCCCTTTTGCTGACTGGTTTTTTTTTCGGGGGCTGTTAACTGGTCAAGTTTTCTAGTTTTTGGTTTCAGCTCGCTGTATCAGCTGGTCAACTTTTAGATCAGTGTTTTGACAAGCAAGTTTTTATGGTTTTATTTGTTGGTTTCAGGTCCCTGTAAAACCTGGTTTTGGCTCTTTTTTGTAATCAGGTTCTTTTGTTAACCTGGCTGTGCTTTATGGTATATCTTTCCCCTTGTATCGAGTTTCGGGGTCCCTTCAAAACCTGCTTTTACAATAATCTAAAACTTTCGAATAATAACCATCTTTCATTGTAGTTAAATGAGATTAAATATGAAATTAATGAGTAAAAACAATGTTTTCATATAGTCACTCAAGAAAAAATATCAAACACAATAATATAAGTACTTACAAAAACCTATAATCTAATAAAAATTAAGTGAATAATATCCCAAGTCTCCCAACTATACTAAGCATAAAATTCACGTTTAAGAAAATGGCACATTTTTTTAATGCAGAAAATTTAGGTGGATGCACAAATTTGGGTGAAGAAAAAGGTGACACAATGAAAAATAAAAAATAAATCTACAAAGCATGTACGCCCTTTTTCTTAAAAAAGGGGTTAGTCCTAACCCTAAAAGGCATACACCCTTTGCAAAGACAATTAATTTTTTTTTGTTTTATGCAGTTTGAGTTTGTTGTTTTTGCATTTAAAGATGTGTATGTGTTTTTTGTTGTGTTTTTGTTTTTATGTAGTCTCAATTGGTTATTTTTTTTGTGTGTGCAAGGATATATTTAGTAAAGTCAATGTAAAAGTTTTACTAAGTTTACATTTATTTTACTAAATATAAAATATAATATAAAGTTAAATGTAAAATTAGTAAACTTATTACACTTATTTTACTAAATATAACAAATTAGGGCCACTATGCATCTTCTAAAATTGATTAAAGAGATATGAAAATTACCATTTAAAGCTAGTTTTTCAAATTCCATTCTAGTCAATACTTAGTTTTTAGAATTTCAGGATTGGAAGATAGAATGAGAAACAAGGTTTTAAATCATGTTACGTATGTAATAGATCTATACCATTAAGGACTGCATGCCTTCTTTACCTACTTAAGTATTCACTACCTACTCTATCTACTTGAGTATATCCTAACTGATTAAATAATTAAGCCATATCTTGATCTACATGAGTATGCCCTACCTCAATACCTAAGCCATATATTAATCTTTATTATTCACTACTTGTGTCAAAGTAAGTTCTCCACTTACTCAACCTGGTCTACTTCAAGGTCTTATAGAAACTTGGTTGTAATTAGGTCTCTTCCTTGCCATAAACTATCTCTTGGTATATCACAAAAGATATTCTATGTATTGGTATTTAAATACTAATGAACTTATTCTTTAGTATTATATTTTGACTTATTAGCCTCTGTATTCAAATCAAAAGACACTTTTAATGACTTAAAATAGGGTACTCAATCCCAAGAAAGTAATTTACCTTCAAGCAAAACCCTTCTTTGACTCCTTAAGAACTTAATTATACATCCTTTCTTCTTTGAACAAGACTATGAGGGTTTCACCTATTATTTTAGTAAATATTCATAGTTCATGAATAATTCAACTAAAAACTCGGATGAAAGAAACTCTAAATTTTATAGGTCTATTAGGCCAAATTCTTCCTCTTAAGAACTCGATACAAAGAGGTATATGACTACATTATTTTTTGGAATAAATCAATTCAATAAATCAATGAAAATATCAAGACATTGATACAAGATTCATATGTGTCTTTACACAAACTCAAAATATCAATTAGATCATAAAAATTCCCAAAACATTGAATAAGTCCTAAGAACTATTAAAGTATTGTGTATAGGCATGTTTGGTCTTGAAAACGTGTTATTATTATATGATCATCAAAATTTTATTATAAAAATTTCTTAAGATGTTTAGAGGCTATCTCTTAGGATTATAAACTAATTTCCTTTATTGATTTCTTAAGAATTAGATGTCAATGGTGACTCTACTCTTTAGGCCTAAATGGCCTAATCTACTTGCTTAGAAGGATATTGACTTAGTTTAACTACCAAATACTTTGAATAACTTTAAGTAATTATTTTATAGTGTTTAAACAATAAAATTGGACCTTCATATGAGATTTATCATGTGACTATCTATAGGCATATCAAAAAACAGACATCTATATTTATAAGAACAAGGTGAGTTTGAGCATTCTACCTATTGTAATACATTATGAATCTTCTATAACAACTTACCTATGAGTTTGAGGATATTCTACTACTTCAAATTTAAGTTATGGTCCTTTTTTATCAAAAATCCTATTCTAAGGTTTGATTGTGCACATAGATCCTAATAGCTTCAAATTAATAATATATACAAATTATAGACTATTTTTTAGAACTAACACTTTGAAAATATTCTTGAATACCTCCCTCAACTTCTCCAATAGACTCATGAGACATTTTCTATGTGGTACAAGTGACTATAGATACATATAAACTAGGCTTTAAAAGGTTCAATGACATAAAACTTGCATAAAGTATACATTATATTCAAATTAATTTGTATTTTATTCATGCATAGAATAAATTAAGTAATAACACTCCTTTTATTCATAAAAAAATGATTATTTTGACTACATAGACCCTTATTCTATCTTACTAGACTATCCAATCTCCTTACAGTCATGAATTTGTTCACTTTTTAAGCATATCCTATCCTTTAATTTATTCTTTTATGTAGGTTTGAATTTTATTAAGTTGTTGGAGATGTACTATACTTGGATGCTATCTTTACCTTAGAATATTCTTAACAACCTTATTTTCAACTCAAAAAATGAATTTTATTTAACGGGTATATTAATATTCGTAAATCAATATCCCTTAGAATGCACACTATAACACACACACACACACACACACACACACACACACACACACACACACACACACACACACACACACACACACACACACACACACACACACACACACACAGACACACACACACACACACACACACACACACACACATGCACACACACATATATTAATGATACAACTATTCCTATATTAAATCTACCACATACATAATTACTACATGTAGGTATGTAGTCAATAGTACATGACATCTTCCTATGGTCATCATACAGTCACTCATATTGGACATGAATGTAATAAATCCCCCTAGTATACTCCATTTACACCCAAACCATTAACCCCAAACCCTAAAATCCAAACACTGAACACTAAACCATAAATCCCAAACATTAAATCATATTCCCTAAACCTTCAACCCTAAGCCATAAACCCTAAACCTTAAATACTAAATAATATACCTAAACCCTAGACCCTAAGCTCTAAACCTTAAACCCTAGACATTATATCTAAACCCAAAACAACAATCCATAAACCATAAACTATAGACCCTAAACATAGAGCCTAAAAACATCAAACCTTAGACATTATACCCTATACCCTAAACCTTAAAAGCTCTATGTAAGTCCTTAATCCTAAACCCCAAACCATAAAACTAAAATTTTAAATACTAAATAATACACCATATAACAATAACCTTATAACCTCAATTTTAAACACTAAACCCTACAAAAATACAAAATCAAGAACTTTAAACCTGAAACACTAAATCCTAAATCCAAAACCCTAAATGCTTAAACCTAAATTCTAATCTTGAAACCCCAAGCACTAAACCCTAAAACTTGAAAGTTGAACCCTAAACAACACACCCATAACCATAAAACTTCAAACTCTCATAAACCTTAAAACCTAAATGTTGTAACCCAAACAACCAACCCCAAAAACGAAAATATAAACCTTGAACCCTAAACCTTCCACCCCAAACCCTAAAAAATGAACCCTAAACTATGAACACTAAAATTAAACACTAAACCCTATACCTTGAATCCCAAACCTTAAAACCTAAATTGCAAATCCTAACCTCTAAGCCCTAATCCATTAAACCCTATACCCTAAACACTAAAATTTGACACCAAACCCAAAACCCTAAATCACAAGATGTAAACCCCAAACCTTGAATAATAAACCCTAAATTAAAAATGTAAGCCCTACACCCAAACCCTATTTTATAGACCATAAACCCTAAACCCCTAAACTTAAACCCAAAACCCCAAAAATTGATTTCTAAACCTTTAACCCCTAACCCTAAATGCTAAAAATAATCCATAAACTCTAAATCCTAAATCCTAAACTCCAAACCTAAACCCTAAAACCTTATACTTAATCCCTAAACTCTTGACCCCAAGCATAAAACATAAACCATCAATCATAAACCCTAAAAATTAACTCCTAAATCAAAAAAATTAAACTTGAACTAAAAATGGAAAACCTAAAACCTTAAACATTAAAATAAATCCCTAAACCCTAAACCTAAAACAAAAAACCCCAAACCATAAACTGTAAACCATAAACACTAAACCCTAAATCCTAAACCCTAATCCCTAATCCCTAAACACTAAATCTAAAACCCTAATTACTAAACACTAAATCATAAACCCTAATTACTAAACACTAAGTTATAAATCCCAAACCCTCAACCAAAACCCCAAGACCAAAACTTTGAACCTTAAGTGTGAAATTAGAAACCCATTTAACCCTAACCCCAAACACCAAACACCAAACCTTAAAAGGTAAACCCTTAGTATTTTTAGCCACAAACCATAAATACCAAACATTTAAGCACAAAATATAAGTAATAAGCCCTAAATCCTACGTCATAAGCCATAACACAAAAACTTGAACCCTAAATTCTAATCCCTATACCCTAAACCCTAAACTATGAATCTTGAACTATCAACCATAAACTTTAAACCCTAAATTTCTAAATCCTAAACCTTTAACCATGAACCATAATCTTGAGCTATCACCTATATAGATAAAGGAGATGGGGCATTGGCTAAGACATATCTTAAAAGGATAGGGGTCATTCTCACATATATAGAGAAAGTGGTAACTAGGAGCATTCATGTAAAAGGGTTAAAGGTGGATTTATGATGAATTCATAAATAATTTTTGGGGTTTTAAATCAATGGGTATACCAATATGCATAAATGTCTAGCCTATTTCATGCAGCCTTTAACATACTTATAGTAATGATACAATCATTTATACATTACATCCATCCCATACTTAGTACTACATATAGGTATGTTATACTCATAGATGACATATTCCTATAGTTGTCATACAGTTACTCATATAAAAAAAATGTAGCTAATCACCCTAGTACACTCTATTTTCACCTAAACCATTATTCATAAACCCCAAAACCCAAACCCTATACACCATAAAACTTGAATATTAAATCCTAAACCTAAAACCTAAATTCTATAAACCTTGAATGATTAACTCAAATACATTATCCCTAAACCCAAAATAATAATATGTAAACCCTAAAAATAGAACCTTAAAACCTTAACCCTTAGACTTTATATCCTAGACCCTAAGCTAGAAAACCTAATCTTTAAGCCCTTAACCCTAAATCCCAAACCATAATCCTAAAATCCTAAATCTTAAACACTAAGCCATAAAACCTTAACCCTATACCCTCAATATTTAACACTAGACCCTAAACACAAAATTTAAAATCATGAACCTTAAACACTAAACCCAAAATCCAAAACCTTAACCCTTAAACTCTTAACACTAAACCCTAATCCTAAAACCTAAGCACTAAACCCTAAACCTTGAAATTTGAACCCTAAACCACAAACCTAGAACCATAAAATCTCAAATACAAAACCATAAACCCTAAGTCATAAAACCCCTTAACTTTAAACCTAAATTCTACAACCCAAAAAATCAACCTCAAAAACTAAAATATAAAGTTTTAACTAGAAACCCTTGACCTAAAACCCTAAAAATAAATTTAAATGACAAATACTAAACCTAAAAAATAAATTCTAAACATACATCATTGAGACCATACCACCTAAGAATGATGTAAGCATTAGAAGGTCTTCTCAACCCCCTTTCCACTTTCCTATCACAATTCCACCCATACTTCATGCTTAGTTTTAAAAATGCATCATTATCAATGAAACTTGTGATCCTAATGAAACTCAAGCTTTCAATGCAATTTGGGCTCCCAATGCAACTTGAGTTAACAATATAAATTTGACATGTAATACAACTCAATATCACAATGCAACTCAAGCTGCCAATGCAACTCATGATCCCAATGCAACCTGGGATGGAAATGTAACTTGGGCTCCAAATGCAACTCAGGATCTAAATCCAAATTGGGTTATAAATGCAACTTAGACTAGTAATACAACTCAGGTTCCTAATGCATTGTAGGATAATAATTCAACTCAAGCATTTAATGCAACTCAAGCTCATAATACAAACCATTTTAAATTACCAACATCATATAAATTTATCATTAAATAGGAATATACTTTGCATCATACTAAATATTTTTCTAAGCCACACATACATCCCCACATCCAAAGAGCATACCAACATCATTTTTGTCACTAAGGAGGAAACATAGTTTCCTTTTGTATAACTCATTTTCCAAATTGAAGTATATGAATCAAGTGCTAAGAGGCAATTTTTTATCTTTCATCCTTTGTCATCATCTCTCATCATTCAAAATGAATTTATGTTGTGCAAGTGTAAGTATGATATTATTTTATTTCCACCATGGAAAGCATTAAACAATCTCCCTAGAGTAATCCATCATGGACCTACCTAATCTACCAGACTTGAATGAAATTAATCACCCTATTACACTTCAATTAGAACAAAAAGAATCTAAACACTATTTAATATTCATCTAAAAAAGATATTGTTCGGTCTAAAATAAATTTATACTAACTAGTGGATTGCAACACAATCTACTAGATGAGGGAATGATTAGGTATGATGAGGGATAATGAGGGAATGGTTAGGGACAATGAAAGATGAAGATGGATAAGGCATGGGTTATTAGGGATGATTAAGGATGATAAGGATTGATGAGGGAATGATTATGGATGATGAGAGAGAATGAAAGATGATGAAGGATTGACTAGGGATGATATGAAATAATGATGGTTAATGAGGGAGTTATTAGGGATGATTGGGGATGATGAGAGTGTGATCAAGGATGATAAGGGATGATGAAGGATGATGAGAGAGTGATTAGGTATTATTATGGATGATGAGGTTTTATGAGGGAGTTTTTAAGGATGATCAAGGATAATAAGGGATGATGAGGGATGATGAGGGAATGACTAAGGATGATGAGCATTGATGAGGGAGTGAATAGCAATAATAAAAGATGATGATATCTAATGAGGGAGTGATTAGGGATTATGAAGGAAAATAAGAACCAATGAGGGAGTCAATAGGGATGATAAGTGAATATAAGGGTTAATAAATGACTGATCATGGATGATGAGGGTCAATGAGAGAGTGTCCTATATAAATTTGGAGTGCTATAATATAACTTAATTCTATGTGACTTTAGAAGAATGCATGAGATAAGAATAAAAAAATGTATGGATTGGCCATCTATTTGGTATTTTTTTATAAAGTGAATGGTATATTTTTAGAATTAATTTTGAATGGTGATTCAATTCATTATATTATGAATGGAGTCTATTAGGGTGACTATCTACATTCATGTTTGGTATAAGTTATCATATCATGACTGCTTGTAGATGTCATGTAAGCATGATTACATACATACATATTGTAATAGGTATGTGGTAGATGTCATGTATGAATGACTGTATCATGACTATAGGTATGTTACAAGTTACATGATATAGGGCAATCATTTATGCATATTGATAGACCCATTGATTGAAAAATACATAATTATTTAGAAATCCTCCTTTAAGCTCAAGTATTCAATTAGGGATGGTATACTCAAGTAGGTAAAGTAGGTAGGGCACACTAAATTAGGTAAAATAGGGGGTATAATCAATGGTATAGATATATTTCATATGTAACATGATTTGAAACCTCATTTCTCATTATATGTTCCAATCCTCAAATTCTAAAAACTAAATATTGATGAGATTTGATTTTGATAAGCTAACTTCTAAATGGTAAATCCTACAGCTCTGAAATCAATTTCATAAGATGTAGAGTGCCCCTAATTTTTTATATTTAGTACAATAAATTTAAAGTATTATACTTTAAATTTATTTTACTAAATATAAAAAATTAGGACTACTCTGTATATTATGAAATTGATTCTAGAGATGTAGGAGTTACCATTTAGAAGTTTGTTTTTCAAAATCAAATATGGTCAATACTTAATTGGAAAGGGCATACACCCTTTTCAAATGACGTACACCCTTTAAAATTTTCATTTTTTTTACATTTTCCCTTCAAATTTGCCTTGGGTATAGGATTGGGGAGGTTTGAACCTAGCTTGAAACCATCAATGGAGCATTCCACTTGGTTTCTGGTAAATTTATGTGTTTTTACATCTTTATCAACACATCTAATTGCATAAATTTTATTATTTAAAAAAAATTATATGGGGTTTGTAGAGGGGAAAGCGTAGTTTCAGAATATATACTTTTTTTTAATGTTAGATATTATTTATAATTAATACTTAATTTCTCCATAACATACATCATTATGGACTATATACATATCATCACAAATTATCTTATCACTTTTTAAACATTAATTAAACTTATATCTTGACAATCTACACTTTCTCAATTATGCTTTAAAAAATTAATTTTCATGAAGTTAAGGCCAAAAAATTATGTTTGTACACTTTTAGTTTTAATTTTACAACTATAAAACTCTTTAGAAACTATTATATATATATATATATATATATATATATATATATATATATATATATATTAATAAAAAATATTCTCAACAATCTTTGACATTTCACCTATATATATATAAAAGAAGTTTCATACATATATTCATTCATTTACTTAAAAAAAAGGTGTTCGTACACAAGCAATCTCTTTATCTTATCATAAAAAATGACCAACCTATTGTCATAAATGCATATATTTTTCACACTTCTATCATCTAGGTATTGAAAAAAATTATATATTTATAAAATACATTTAAAATTCTACAATTCATGTTCTTATTTCATTATCAAAATTATTTTTTGAAGTGTTTCAAACATTCTCTCCAGATTCAACTCTTGTTATTTTATTTAGAAAAGTGTCAATTTATGTCCCCCCTTTTGTCCCCCATTATCCTTCATCCACCCATTCCTAATAAGTTTTTATTTTAAGTGTCATCATTCTCACCTCAATGAGTATATACAATAGTGGGCACATTTTATAGTCCTCATTATTGATGTAACTATGGTACTTATAATGATTTGATTGCAATAATTTTAAGTACAAAGTGGTGTCATTTCTTTTATTATATTAAATTTGTCCCTTCAAAAAATGTAGATAACTTTAATATTATTTTTTACTGAGTAAATTATAAATTAATATCAAATTATTTTTATTACATTCAACATATGTTACCTTCAATGTATAAAATGTGCATATTGTTGGCTCTAGGAACAAGATAAAATAATAGTGAAAAAATTACATTGCGAGTGAGATATTTAACAAAATATTTTATTATATTCATTCGAGATTGATTTATAAATAAGGTGAAAATATTTATAATCTTTTCATTAGGTGGTTATGAGACTCAACCAACATTCCCATGAATGAATTCATATTTAACTAAATATAATAATAAAGTAAATGCATAATCAAAACATAAAACTCTTTTGGATCATAAACCCAACAAACTCCCCCTTGATCTAAAGAGGTATAGAAGAATAAAGAACTAGAGAAATGACTTTGAAGTCATCAAGGAAACTCTATCATAACTGTAAGTGGTTTATTATACCTCTGGTATTAAACAAAAACTATGCCACTCCATAAAGAAGCCCACCCCTACGAGTTATGGTGTAAAATGGTTGATAAACATGATCATGGCCTACTCATCCTTGATGATCAATGTAATGTACTATAGTAGAACATGGTTTGTCATGTCTAACTACATTGACCCACATAAGGTCCCACTTAGAAACCCATCGAAGTGATAAACCCTGTACACTATACATCACATCCCCTGATGCCCAATAAATACTGATGACCTTTTCTTAACACTACTAGTGTAACCAACCCCTATCAACTTATATTATCATTGATGACTGATAGAAGTCCACTCAATGCCTAAATCTTCTCCCCTATCAGGTGAGAGGTGAGAAGCCATGCACTGAGTGAAAAAAATACATAACTAACTCTATCCACTTCATGTCACGAATATAAGGTATAAAAATCTAAAAATAAAACTAAAATAAAAAACACAAGCAAAAATTGTTATTCAAGCATGAACCCAAACTCTGACCAAATAACTAACTAGAGAGGGTAATAATCCTCTAGCCTCTAACAGATCCTCTAACCTCTAGTTGGTACTTAGATGGTGTCAATCAAAAGGATTCTGGGACTTGTAATGCATGGTATTATCTCTAAGAGCACATGCATGAAGTGATATTATAATAATTTTCATTTCAAAGGTGTTAGATTCAACAAAAAATACACCTTTATAGATCAATTTCATTATGTTTATTGTAAAAAACATATAATGACACTTCATATTACAAAATTAATCATTCCAACATGTACAAAGTGTCTAAAAACCTATATTTTGACTGGTCATGTGACCACGTTTGTATAAAAGATTGACAAGTCAAAAAAAGGTCTCAAGAATTTGAAACTACACCCTTATATCGCCAATTTGACTAAAAAAAATTGGAGGGGATTTAAACCCTATACATTTTCTTTTTACAATAGACTAACAAAATACAATTTGACCAATTTGCCTTCAACCTATTTAAGTGTAAAAACTCAATATATTTAATATGTCCTTGACATGGCAAATTAAAAATAAAATAAAAATGTATGGTAAATATTTTACCAAGTGCTTTTACCTTGCATGGTTGAATATTTTTACTATGCCTCTCTTCCTTATTTTTTCTTTTTTGGACCTGGAGAGAAAACATTTTAGTGTCTATATATATATATATATATATATATTTGAAGCCTTAAATTTATTAAAAGTATTTTCCAAAAAAAAATCTTTTATTGTGCCATTCAAACACTATACTTTAGAGACACCATGCTGCTACTTTTTCTTTGCGAAGGATAATAAAATGTTGGACAATAATTCTTATAAGATGCTATATAGATTTTCTTAAACTTTACTGATGTGGACCCTCCTATAACTTAGTTTAAACAGATTTGTAGTTGTCCTTCAATGGAGTCACCGTACACGTGGATGCTAAAATCTTTAAATTGATATCACATGGATATGGATTAATAATTCAACTATAAAATAATTTCTTCAAACTTTTATAATTCAATGCCATTTACAAAAAAAAAATGCATCTAAGAAACATTGACAGATGATTGTATCAAATGTTCACCCCACAAACATAGAAAAAAATATAGCGCATAGATAATCACTTGGACATCATCCTTTAAATAAATTATTCGTAAGAAAATTTTGCATCATATTCTTGCCAACATTGGATAAAAAATTTGATCCCTTAGAATTGGATGAATGGATTCTTGAAATTAAGGTTGATTGCCAACAAATTTTCCATCCACCCACTCAGAGAACAATTAAAACACCAAGTGAACTTGGATGCTCTGAATCATACGTGGCTCTGATACCGCTATTGAATCTAAGAACAAGAGGAAATAATAGTGAATAAATTATATTATGAGTGAAATATTTAATAAAATAGTTTATTCTATTCATTCAAGATTGATTTACAAAGAAGGTGAAAAGATTTATAATCTTTTCATGAGGTGGTTATGGGACTCAACCAACATTCCCATGAACTAATTCTTGTTTAACTAAAAATAATAATAAAGCAAATATATAATCAAAACATAAAATCATTTTGGATCATAAACCCAAGATATAATCTTTTTTCATTCTTGTTTTAACTTTGTTTACTTAATTATTCTACATCCCATACGATACAAGATAATTCTCACTTGAATTGTTTACATTTTCACTTTTATTTTTATTTTTATTATACCATGTAAGATTTTTAGTGCTCACATTTAAAAAAAAAAATTTAATCATGTACTATATTCTATAAATTAGAAGAATAAGAAGAGTAAAAAACATGATACATACTCGATTAAAAGAGGGTGGTATGAGAGCATACACAAAAGACAAAAAATGAAAATTACCAAAAAAATAGAGTTAGGCCTTATAAAAACGTAAAAATAAGTATGAAATCATATCATAATGATACTACCAACAAATAATATGGAAAATAAAGAACTTAAGACATAAGATCCACTGACCCTACATAAAGAGGAGGAGGTGAAAGAATGTCAAGATTAACTCTTCATTCTACCCCATTGGGATGCATCTCATTAGGGATGGGTTCTTAACCATATTTCTCTTTTCTTTGTTCATGAAATCCTTCAATTTGATGATGTGGGGGTGATATGGCTAGTGCCAATCAAGGAAATTTTCATTAAGCTTTTCTTGCTAGAGGCACAAATCTAGAGTATACACATATTATTAGTGGAGTGCACCACCCTACACAACCCCCAAAGGTGAGAATCATCGATGTTGATTAGGAGTCGATAAGTCGTAATACATATTTGATCTATGTATTCCTCTACCATGGTCACACCATTCCTAGTACCTTCATGGAATGTCTTAAGGACGTGCATTTGGGGAAGTCCTAATAAAACTACAAGGGTTGTTTCCATAGTGACTACTGAGAGCTCAAAGGTTCTCCACCTCTATGACCACATTTTTAGCTTGCACTCATAGATGTAGCATTACATTAGACAAGATCATGATTTTTAGTAGTATAAAGTACATTATCCAAATGCTCATTGTAATAAACAACAAAATTTCTATCTTTCTAAATAAAAAAGAGAATGACTATTCAAAATACGGTCCAAATATGATTGAATATTGAATATATTAGAATAGACTATCCCAATATAATAATGTTATAATAAAATGGTTTAGGTCTGAAAGAATGGAAGAAGGAATGGACCCACCTTTGGGACTCTTTGGTTATAGCACAAAATTTTTCAAGTGGGTTATAGAGATTTTGGTTAGCCAAAAATGACACATATGGTTTGGGCATTCCCTTGTGAAATGGTATTTTCCCCACTATGAGGCCTTGATAAAGGATACACTAAGAAAAAGGATCATTTTTTAGTTCCACTATCACAAACAATATTATTAAGAATTTATTATTCCAAATATTCAAAAAACTATTAAAATTTCATTACTTATTAGGCATCTCATACGGAATAATTGTGAGAGAGAGCCATTGATATTAGCTAGAGTTTGTATTTAACCATGGGAATGAACATGTTCCAATTATAATATTTCCACCAACCTAAAAACATAATTTCATGGATAGCATAGTCAAACAATGCCATTTCAAATTCTATAATATATTGAAATTATTGTTTATCAAACTTGAATTTAACTTTTAGGTGTGTAAATATTGTGCTTAAGTGATATATTGATAGATATATTCCTTATAACCGAATTTGGGACCAAATGTTAGGTCTTAAAGCATGTCTATAATAGATGTCAGTTCAAATTTATCATAGGATTTCTCAATTTCAATCTTGATTAACAAGGAATTTTATTTTAAGGTGTAATCCCATTTATTTCCTTCCCATACTACTACGATGTTGTCTAGGATGTATCCATCATTAGTAAAACGTTTCTCCTTAGGTCTTAACACTAAAGTTAGTAAACATATAGTTATAAGTTCCATGTCATTAGCAATAAGTTTGAATGAGACATTGGGAAACATTATTAGCCTCTAATTGGTGACTAGTTGAGGGTGCCCAACCTTGGGAATAAATTTTATGTTTCCTCTATTAATGATACTTCCTAAAGAGATAATTTTCATTGATTCAAAATATAAATTATGTAAATTAGATCCCACATAGTCTCACATGGTTTTATAAATTCATAATGAAAACCCTGAATGCCTGTAGATTTACCCTGAGTCATACATATAGCTATTTTTTGGATTTTATTGATATAAAGTGGCCTTTCACATGCCAACCTTTGACTTCATGTGATTCTTCATGGAATAATATTAAGACACGTATCCAAGGAAGCTTACCTTTACATATAGTGTGACCTAAGATGGGAAAACATATTTATAGTGCTTGAAAAAGGATTGAAGAATTTATAGGAGAGAAGTAATCTACTCACTAATTTATATTATATCCTTGATTTATCAAGAGAGAGATAATATCTTAGCTTATTGTATAATTTCTTAGATACTTGGTACCCAACATTGAGCCAGTGAATACAGGCTCGAATTGGAGCACCTCAAGATCGATGAAACTTTTCCAACTTAATATTCTATTTTATATTAAATGCTTTATGATTAAGGGTTTAAACTAAAGGAGAGTGTTAAATTTCCTTCTCAATATTATTGAATTCCATTGTATGAACATATTTTGTGCTTTTCTAGAATAAGGCAAATATTTTGAAATAAAGTCTTATAAAATTGGTTGTGGAAAATGAAAGCCTCCCACCATTATATATAATCAAAAGTATTATAGGGCTATAGGAAAAGGTTTTAAACCTTTTTTATATATGCAAGGGTTTACATCTACTAAAAATGTGAAATGTTAAGAGAGAATTGATTATTTAAAAAAAGTCTAGAAAATAAGACCATTCAATGAGAAATTTAATGGGTTGATGTTTTGTAAAAATAATGTATGAGAGCACATTGACTAGCCTTTCATAATTAAGGTCAAATGAGAAAAAAAAATTGTTCATAAATAAGGGATATGTTTAGTCTGTTGAGAATCCTTTCACTCCTTTAGATAAAATTAGACCATGTAAAATAAGGGGTTGGAGGAGATGAATTATGATGATAGTTGGGGTCAAATAACTCCAGTTTATTTGCATGTAAAACCTTTCCTCTCATTCTTTGGCATAGTATCTCATGGGCAAAGCTCCTTCTTTACATTCCACAAATTCAACCATGTTGAAATATCCATATATTAACCACTGGGTTAAAGGGGGTTGATTTTCAAGCCACTATTAAAGCATTATTTGTTCAACAATTTTGATGGAGGTGTAGAGATTTATAAGCATATGGTTTTCTCGATAAATTTAAACATTTTCCAAATCATATATTTAGATGGTTCCACTCTTAAACCCATTACAAATGAGGTTAAAATTGGTGCTATCAAAGTGATGAATTCTCCTTATCCTATGTCATGGTTAGACATGTGACATGCAACATTAGGCTAGATGGTATTAACTACCATCTAGAGATAAAATACAATAATCCTTAGCTCTTACAAATAGAGAATATTTAAAACTATAAATTCCTATCAATTGACCCTAACCATGTAATTGTGTTTCATTGTAATTAATTCTTAGACATTACATGAGTATAGATTTCTTAGAAACCATAAATATTCATGTTTTTTCCATCTTGGTTTTCCAACACTACAAACTAGTTAGTTAAGAACTATTTTTGTTGACCTTTGAGAAGAAATTCTACAAGAACAATAGGCCACCACTTGTTCTACATGAAATCCTCATCATGCCTATTATGGGAAGGGATTTGTGAGTGACATGTAACTTTGCAATGTGGGGAGAGGGGAGTTTACATAGGCTTGGAATTAATTATGAGAGAATGGGATGAGGAATATTGTGCTTGAAAGTAATTTAAAATAAGATTTGAAAACTCTTGGGACTTGAAAACCTCAAGTTAGAAACTTTTGGAGTTCTTGTCACATTAGAGCTAAGGTTATCTTGATCAGACTTGATAATAGTGGGTTGGAAGATGGGTGGTGGTTGAACCACCATAACATTCATGGTTAATTTATAACTAGTTGTTGTCTTATTATTATGGGTCACCTTATTGTTTTGATGAGACAACATTTATCAACAATAATTTTATCCCACACAGGGACTCATGGGTTTGTTTGTGGCTTTCACTATGGGATTTTTGGTTTCCGTGAGTGGACAATCCTTGATCCTGTGGTCTAAAGCCTTACACTGAAATCATGTCTTGGGGAGGTTGATATACATAAATCATTAGGTGAAATTAAACCCTTAAATATGAATATAAATAGTTTGATCGAGGTTTTTTGTGAGGTCAATATCGACATAAACACGTTGCCATGGTGGTTAGGAAATTTAAAACTTCTATGTTTTGAAACATATGAATTGAGTTATGGCTTAAACAATTGTTCTATAAAAGACCAATAAAGGTAGGCAATTGAAACTAATAGCTTGCTTTATCAAATTCATGTGAATCATGTAAAACATTAAGATGATTGTCTTGAATATGGAGTACATTATCTTATAAAAGACCTTACAAATAAACTAAGTATTTTTCTACGATGACATTATTCGTTCCTCCAAAATAAAATGTATATAATAATGAAAGCCCATACAAAAATCTTATTAAATAAAAATCAACCACCCAAAAGGTGGAAACCCCAAAAAAAGGAAAAAAAATAATTTCAAAGAATTAAAATTTTACATAATGCTAATTAAAATGGTGGTCATATAGTATCAATGAAAACTTTTAGGATAAACATGACATAACATACTCTAAAACCTTTTTCTGTTTTTCAGGGTCTAATATTTCAGATATCTCTTTGAATAGAAAAATTAATTGTATAAAAAATAGGTAAGATGACAATAGTATATGTATCCATCGAATATCTGGAATAAAATACAAGTCACGAGTTATAATATATATTGTCCTGCATAAATTGTAATAATTAAGCCTAAAATATTATCAATAAATGATCGTAAGTTTACATGCTAGTATAGCCAATTTTATTCTTCTATATTAGTTTGTGTTATTCTTCTATCTTTTTGAAAAATAATATTAAATAAATAGAAAGAGTTTGAATATAATTTTAAAAAATATATAAATAAGTAAATGAATTTTTTAATTAATAAATTTAAAATTAAAATTTTATTAATTAAAAAAATTATTTATATTTTTCTACTTAAATTTATATTTAAACTCTTTCTTTTTATTTAATATTATTTTTCAAAAGATAAAATAAATTCCAATTCCAATTTAGTTATAATATTTTTAATATAAAATTCAATTTAAATTTTTATTATTCGAATATAGTGAGGATTTTAATTTAGAAAATTTCAATATATATCATGGTAAGAACGCGTTTCTAAGGATTTAAGAGCAATTACATATTGAAAGCACGGCCAACAAGAACGCGTTTCTAAGGGTAAGTTTGTGTTGGAACAGATGGCCTGCACGTAAGGTGATAGCGAAGAACGCACCGAGCTAAAGGCCAAAAGAGATGCCGGCTAAAAATGGCAGTCTCGTTATAAATACGTGCTCTATCACAGTCCCTTCACAGCCATTCTCTCTTTTCGTATTGCGCCAAAAACTCTAATTTCTAATACTTATAGAGTGAGAGATGGAGATTAAGGGAGCCTGTTTGATGGTATTGACTCTCTTTATTGTTTTCACCGTCACAAAGGCCGCAGATCCAGATATTCTCACTGACTTTGTTGCTGGCCAGAATGCCACTTTGGATGGGAATTCCTTCACGTTCAGAGGATTCCAACAGATCAGAAACAACAATTTAACGGGCCAGACGACGGCGAAAGTGACAAAGGCGTCAATGACAGATTTCCCGGCGGGCGGAGTAAACCCTCCTCACACTCACCCTCGCGCCTCTGAACTCTTGTTAATGTTGGGTGGATCCCTGGAGGTTGGTTTCGTTGACACCACCCGCAAACTTTTCAGTCAGACACTCGAGGCGGGAGATGTATTCGTGTTTCCCAAAGGCCTCCTCCACTTCCAACTCAATAATTACAATGATACCGAGTCGTTTGCTATTTCTGCATTCGGAAGCGCCAATGCAGGGACTGTGTCAGTGCCCAGCGCTTTGTTTGCAAGCGGTATAGGCGACGACGTTCTGGTGAAGTCTTTAAAGACCGATGCGAATACTATTGACATGCTCAAGCTTGCCTTCACACGAATACCCTGATCAATACTCCTGCACTAAACTTCACTTTATGGCTCTCTGCGCATACCAACTTCTGCCAATAAATGCTTTTTTGTTTCATGTTTTCTTACCACATAACTATGAGTTCATTACGTAAACTAAAGTTTCATATACCAGTATTTCTTTGGATTCATTCGCTACAAATAATCATGTCATTTACTATTCACAAAAAGTTTGTGATTTATGAGAAACTTTCCCCAGTTTCAAATTTTTTTGCGTTTTAGTGTATCGACAAGTTATAATTAATTTCACATTCTTATAACCTTGTTTTTATTACTATCATGTCTCTTCGAGTGTGGTTTAAAAATATATGTATATATTTTGAACGATACATGTTTAGATCTCATTAATCAGTAGGTTACTTACAAAGGAACTATAGCATTGACGGATTGGTTAAGTAAATGTATGTATGGAAATTGGGACATGCAATTGATAGTTAGATCTATGCATGAAGATAGGAACCCTGTTTATATACTAGATCGGGTGTGGGCCCGTTAATCCCACAATTAATTATATATATATATATATATATATATATATATATATATATACACGATCAAGTTGAAAACGAATAGAATTGATCTTAACCATTCATTGTTTTGTGAGTCTAAGCCTGCCATTTATTTTTGGCGGAATAGAACAGGAGCAAGCTAGGGAGCAACTAAAATGTTCTAGTCAACCGCGTGTTATGGTAGAATCATTTTTATTTTTATTTTAAAAGTAAATTCTATTTTTATTATAATAAAATATTGAAATACTGGCTATGTAAATATATTTAAGGAGACTGGAACATGGAAATGGTGGATTAGTTAAATAGAAGAATATATGAGAACATGAACCCTGGCTTATGTTCAGATTACATGTGAGCCTACTAATCCTATACTAATATATATAATCACATTTATACATAATTTATTTTTTATTTTTTATTTCTTAAATTTTTAATATATATTAATTAATGAAAATATTGAATATAAAATCATAAAATCCATTTCATTTATTCATTGTAATATTGTAATTAAGTTTCATGTAATGTAGTAATTAATCTTTTCTAATGTTTTAAATATTATATCGAATATTTAGCACATTTTATTTAATTTTAGTTATTTTAATTGTAATAATTAACTTGTGTCAATTATTATATAGTATTGGATATGTATCACATTTCATTTAATTTTAGTCATTTTAATTGTAATAATTAATTTATATCAATTATCATATGATCATGAGGATGGCTTTTAGGAAGGAAATTAGTTTTGTTTTTAGTTACACTTCATTGTAATGTTGTAATTAAGTTACATATAATGTAGTTAATTATCTCTTTCATACCTTTTCCGATGCTTTAAATATTACACCAGACATTTATCATATTTCATCTAATTTTAATCATTTTAATTGTAATAATTAATATGTTCTCATAATTTATATATCATATAAAATATTTATCACATTTCATCAAAATTTTAATCATTTTAATTTTAAATAAGTAAATAAAAAATAATAATATTTTCATTTATATTTGAAAGATTGAAAATTTATATTTTTTAATCATAAAATAAATTAAAATCATTATTATTAATTAATTGACACCTTCATCTTAATTTAAATTCTTATTTGTATAAAGGGATTCGAAATTTGTGTTCTTTAATCATGAAATAAATTGAAGCTATTGGTATTAATTAATATGGCACCTTTACCTTAGCTTAGAATGTCTTTAATATTTGATTGAACCATAACATGGAAGGTTAATTGTAAATATCTTCCGTGGTTTGTGGTTTTGTGTTTTCGTTTGGAGTATTTTTTCCACAACAAATGGCCAAGAGTTATTCTTAAAGTTAATTCTATTTCATTACTGTATTTTATTGGATGTAGTTCTTTTTCGGTTTGATACATAATAGGATTTTTTCAATATAAGTGACAAAGACAATTATAATGCATGGTTTATTTCAGGATAATAATAATGTTTTTAATTATATTTATATTTAATACTCTGTACAAATATATTATTAAATTTTATTTTATAATATATTTGAAGTTACAATTATTATAATGTGAATGAATAAAATAGTTACCATTATACATTATTTATAGTTATCTTAAAGCTGATCAATTTGTATATTTATATTATGATATTGTTAATTAAAATTTTATATGACATATAATTATGAACTATTTTTATTGGATTTATTATTTATATTAACATTTATTACTTTTTAATTAGAATTTAAAATTATATTATATTTATAAAATAATTAAAATTTAGTTTTTTTTTAATAATTTTATTATCATAAGAATATACATAATTTTATTAAAGTTTAATTTTAGGTTTTAAATTATCATTAATATTATATTTGTAGCATTCATTTTTTATCATTATTCATTTTTATAGATATTCAGTTGAAGGTTTGAATTGTGGTAGCAAAAATTATTGAGAAAAATAATTATTAAAATATAATATTTAATTGCTTATATTTGATAAATTTTTTGTCAACATTTAATATGATGAGAAAACATTAAATTTTAGTTTTCTTCTACTTAATTTCATACATAAAATTGTATTATAATTTACTTTTATGTTTTCAATTATTATTACCTTTTTAATTGTAAAATAACATGAAAAATTAACTCATAGTTATTATGTTTATGGATCATCATTCGCTTTCTATCTGTAAAGCAATATCCCAGTGGGGTGGAAGCTTTGTTTAAGATTTACAATTAAATTAAAATTGTAATTTAATTAATTCTTTGTAATATTTGAAAAAATTGTATAGAATAAAAATATAATAATATTTTTATTTTTTAAGATAATTAAATCATACATTTCAATATTCTTTTAAAAATAAATTATTTTTAAATAATTGATATTAATAAAATATATTTTGTAATAAATATAATTTAAAAACTAAGACATTTATATTTTTAAAACATTAAAAAATAATTTAATATTATAAATTATTTATTTTAAAAGATTTCTTTCAATTATTATTTTGTACCGTTCGACACCACTTGCATAATTTTTCACATAAATTTAATATTCTTAGAAAGGAAATAGTGTTTAACAATTTAAAGAGATCAATCTAATTTTAATTTTTAAAAAATATAATTTACAACTCAAGTTATTTTAACTATAAATGTAAATTATAACCTAAAAACACATAACTCAAAATTCAAAACTTAAAATTGTAAGATGAAATGTGTTTTATTTAATTTTAAAGGAGATTCATTCCATGAACATATAAAAATAGCGATTTCATTTTACAATGTAGCATAACACAAAAATATATTCATATTTATGAAAATATTTATATAATAAAATTTAGTATAATTATTTTTTAATTAAATAATAAAATTTTAAATAATTTCTAAATTAAATGAATGAAATTATAAATATAATATAATTTTAAATTTTAATTAAGTTTATTTATTGTCCTATAACTTAATATAATTATATACATATCAATTATGATATAATTTATATTTTAAAATTATACTTCTTGTTTTATAAAGTAAGTAATAGTATAAATTTTTTAAAGATATTTAAAGTCAATTGTTATTTTATAATGATATTTAGGAATAGTGGTGGGTTATAATGGAGTGAGTGTATTTATTAAGAACTCTAACATTAAAATTGATATCTATTTGACCATAACTCATAATTTTTTTTTTAAAAACAAAAAAACAAACTCGTCTATTTTATAGAGAAATATAAGATAATAATTAATTTTTAAAATAATAATTATATATATAGAGAAATATAATCACTTTTTATAATACATCTTATATGTTATATTTGAAGAAGTAATCATACACCATGAAATAAGAACCAAGTTCATACTTTCACCATTGAATATGGACCTTCACAATTGATATAACCTTACACTAAACCAACAACCTCGTCAAAATTCACACAGGTTTTGCAAAACTCCTTACCATTGAACAAGTTGGTATGCAATCACTGCTTTCATAAACTATTGAATGTAAATCCACATTTTTACTCAATTTCAATACTCTCCATCCTTCCTTATTTGATAAATTGTGCCAATAAAATATTGCTATGAATTTATATAGGTGGACGACTCAATTCTCACAATTATACCATAATAATATGGACAATGTACATATCCAACAGAATGGAGGGAATGGTTTACAGATCCAAGATAAAAAAGGTAATTGATATATCCATGTAGTTTATATAGTTATGTAAGTATGTGCATTGATTTTAGGAATTTAATCAAGAAAAGTTTATGAAAATTTAAAATTATTATTATTATTTTTTTAGCTTCATTGAAAAATTGTGACTTCTATTTGCAGGTATGGAGTATTTGTAGATATAAGTGTGTAGTGCACCATGTACAGTGTGTGCGTGGCAGTTGGTTTTTGAGATTTTCTGGATCAAAAATATTTATTTTGCACTAGAAGAATTAGTAGATGGCCACCATCCGAGATGCAAGGAAAAAATAAGTAATACCATTTATTTTCAATTCAAATTTTTTGAGATGAAGAGTTGGCAGATGCCTATGATTTTTTTGTCGAGAAAATTAAAGGTACGAAATTTTTGAACTCTCAAAATACTGGTGACTGTGAAAATGGTGTTCAACTTATAAATGAATAAATTTTATAATTATGCGTTTTTGTTTTCTATTTACATAAATACCATTTAATAAATTAGTAGTCGTATTTAAAGTCCTCCCAAAAATATAAAAATAAACATGTTTTTTTAGGCAACTTAAAATGTTTTATTGCTGGCCACGATTTTGTAGAGTTTGAATTTTATTTGTTAATAAATTACAACCTTTCAAGGAGGGATTTTTATAGAATTATAGTAATCTTTAAAATTAATTTTGATAACACATAAATATATTAAATTTTTTAAAAAAGTGGTTAGATTTTTTTATGTCTAAAAAATTTTCATTTAAAATAAAATTATAAAATAATAATTTTTTTGAAAAAAATAATATAAATTCATATGTATATATTGATATATTTATGTAAAAAATTATAGATAAATATTATTTTTGAGATATTTATATTATATTATAATTCTCATATTTCTCAATATTTTTTATTTAAATTTATTTAAGATATATATTTATTAAATATACAAAACAATAATTATTTAAAATTTATAATTTAATAATTATATTTTAGAAAACATTTATTACACTTCCATTTAATTTTATTATAATTTGATTTGAAATTTTTGTATTTACAAATACCTTCTCTCCCTCCTAAAAAACACGTGCAATATATTTCCTTATTGTATATTTAAGTTTATTACATAAAATTATTTACCTATTTGCCCATTGTATAGTATTGTTTTCTTTATACATATAACTTGTAATATATTCATGAATGTTATGATCAAAATCAATTTTCATCATAATTGTTTATACAAAATTTTATGTTTTAATTAATTATTCTATTATTTACTATTCTACATTATATAACTTGTAATATATTCATGAATATAAATGTTATGATCAAAATCAATTTTCATCATAATTGTTTATACAAAATTTTATGTTTTAATTAATTATTCTATTAATTACTATATATATATATTTTTAAAACTAAAAAAGGGTAAAAATTTATTAAGAAAGACCCGAAAATGGGAAAATTACACAGACATATCTTGCTTAAGAAGATGAGCTAGCTTCAGAGATAAACTCAGGGAAAGCATTTTTTGGTCATGAATAGCCCAATCCGGTTCAGACTCAGAGGCCCATTTAGCCAAACAATCCGCCACTCCATTCCACTCTCAGGGAATATACTTAAAGTAAACTGGCTCCAAGGAGGTACTGACCAGTCAAAATTGCTGGACAATCATTCCAAGTTGCCAATCAACTTTATCCAAACTACAATTATTCAATAAATTGATTACCACTTGTGAATCTGACTCGAAAATAATGTTATGCTAGCGCTGTTGACAGCAAGCTTGAATGGCCTCAAGAATAGCCATGGCCTCCATAAGATTGTTTGAATGGTGGCCTTTATAGATGGAAAACAAGAACAAAATCTCCCCTGCACTGCCCCTGCCAATACCACAAATACCAGCTTCGCCAAGATTGCCTAATGAAGAGCCATCTATATTAATTTTTACCCAACCAGCAATAGGGAGAGTCCATCGCCCAACATCGGTTGACCAGTCTCAGCTGCTGTTTGGCTGACTTCATGGGCCATGTGAAAGGGGTGAAGGTAGGCGCAGGGGTGAACTAGGTGAAAGGCATGCCATAATCAACGCCTCAGTAGAGGTTAAAACCACAAAACTATCATTTTTGACCAGGACAGTTTCTTGGAGCACGCTGAGGATTTTTAGCCACAAAGCTCTGCAATCCAAAAGTTTATTTTGAAATATTCTCCTGTTGCATTCCAGCCATAGGTTCCAGAGTATGAAGGAGGGGCCAATTGCCCACACAGTCTAGAGAAAAGGTGTCTTGGTAGGAGGACTTCCCAGGCGTTCCCAAAATTCCACTAGAGAGAGAACGTGCCAGCAGGGGAGTTCACACGCCTCCCACCAAAGGTGCCATATCCTTCTAGCAAAGGGACATTAAAAGAAAAGATGAGATCTAGACTCTTCACTTTTGCAACATAACATACACATAGATGGGCCTTGGAATCCTCTTCTGCAGAGATTATCCCAAGTCAAACAGCGGTTATAAGTGAGTACCCAAAGAAAAAAATTACATTTCGGCCAGGACACACCGTTCCAAATTTTCTTTACCCATAAGAACTCATTTTCTTTGAATCATTGCTTAGTCAGCTCCAGGTAGCGGGAGGATACTGAATACTGCCCAGTAGAGTCGCCTCCATAGGCCAAAACATCTCTCCCTCATAGGAGGCTACATCTTCTAGTAGTGATGATCTATGATAATTCCAACTGGTTCTCCTCGGTCCCACCTGGCAGCTAGACTGAAGGATTCTTCCATTGATACACCTTAGTCTCTCCAAGATAGAAATCTTCTTTGTAATGTTGCACTGTGTCCCAGCCAGCTGCTCGAAAAGAATTACAGAGGTCCTGCAGATGAGGGTGAGAGGATAAGAGGGGAGGAGCTCCATCCCAGGAGTCTTCCCAAAAGAGCGTCTCTGCACCACTCTTACAGATCTAAAAAAGGCTCCACTGAACTAGATAAGCTCCGAGCTTGAGGGTATTCCATACCATAAACCCTCTTCCCTCAATAGGAAACCTAGGAATATCATAAGGAGCAATCCATGGAAAATACTTGGCTGACATAATACGAGCCCACAGGTGGGATTGGTTAGAGCACCAATGCCAATAGAGCTTGGCAGCGAGAGCTTGAGCAGACAGGATAGCCATTCTCAAGCCAAGGCCGCCTTCCCTCTTAGGCCTGCATACCATATTCCAATTGACAAGACTCCATCTGGAGTTCTATAAATTACTGCTACAAAGAAACCATATAGAGAGAGCATCATATTCATTAAGAAAATACATCGGGGCTGCCTGGACCATACATCGGTATATAGGCAAGGCTTGGATCACAAATTGTAGCAAAGTCACCCTCCCAACAGTGGAGAGCCATCGGTGGGTCCAGTGGTTTATTCTCTACCTTAATTTGTCAAGAACATTTTGCCAAAAAAGCCTGGGCTGTCTACCAATAACAATGGGAATGCCCAAATAAATCACCAGGAGAGCTTGGATCTGAAATCTTAGGGTAGTGACAATCCTCCTTTGGATAGGTCCAAGCGTGTTAAAAAAGAAAATAGAGGATTTGAACTCATCGATTGCCTAACTAGATGCAGCTAAATACATATCCAAGGTACTCCGAAAGCCTTGCGCTTCTCTAATCCTGGCCCTTCCTGCTAAAATAGTGTCATCCATAAATTGGAGGTGGTTCAAATTGGGAATGTCCTCTCCCCATCGCCAACCATGAATCACATTCCTAGAATCCTAAAACTTGATGAGACGGCCAAGCCCTTCAGCCAAGATGATAAATAAGTATGGAGAGAGTGGATCTCCCTGATGAAGACCTCTAGATGCATCAAAAAGCCTGGTGGGTTCTCTGTTGATAAGGACAGAGTAGGACAGTGTGGTAACACAACTGAGGACCCAGTGCACCCACTCTTGATTAAATCCAAATGCCAAAAGGATTTTTTCTAGGAAATTCCAATCAGCTCTGTCATAAGCCTTAGCCAAGTCGAGCTTTATAAACATAGCATGTTTCTGGGACAAGCTCATTGAGTGGATTGCTTCGGAGGCAATAACAACCCCATCCAGAATTTGTTTCCTAGCAACAAAGCCCCCTTGTTCCTCCAAGATGATCTTAGGGAGCCATAATTTGAGCCTTTCTGCCAAAAGTTTTGTGATTATTTTATACACCATATTACAAAGGGCAATAGGCTTGAAGTGGTCAAAATGATTTGGCTGTTCTTTCTTTGGGATCAAAACAAGGAAGGTGGCATTAAGTGCCCTGAGCATTTCTTTGCTGAAGTAAGATTCTTGCACCACATCCAAGAGATCCTGACTGAGAATATCCCAAAATTCTTGGTAAAATTTGGCTGGAAAGCCATCCAACCCAGGTGCTTTGCCTTTGCGCATACTAAACACCACTTTCTCCACTTCCTCCTTGGCAATCAGCCTCAAAAGTGCCTCATTCATTTCAGGTGTTACTATAGTAGGAATGTAGGACAATATAGTGTTAACCTCACTTTCAGCTGGAAGAGGATTACCTATAAGCAGATTAGAATAAAAATGAACAGCTTCCTCTGAAATGGCCTGGGAGGTCATTAAGCAATTTCCTTCAGAGCTGATAAGGGAGGAAATATAATTCCTATTGCACCGTGCCTGAACTAACTTATGGAAGAAGGCTGTGTTCTTGTCACCTTCCTAGAGCTAGTCAATTTAGGACTTTTGCTTCCAAAATATTTCTTCTCTAAGTTCCCATTCTGTCAGCACGTTCAGTGTAAGTAATTCTACCCTGTGAAGATCTTCTGATAGACCAAAGTCATGAATCTGCCTAGTGACATTGTCCAACTGATCTTGTGCTTTTTTCTTCATAAAATGAATATTTCCAAATCTACTCCTGTTCCAGTCCTCCAACTTCCGTTTCACATACTAAAGCTTCTTGACAAAAGAGAACATAGCCGTTCCATAATTCGGCCTTCCCTGCCTCCACCACTGGGTCATTAAGCCATGAAGAGAAGCATCCCAGAACCACATTATCAAAAACTAAAAGGGTGGTTTCTTTGGCCCAGCAATAAGACTAGTGGAGAGTTTGATGGGCCGATGGTCGGACCCATTCCAATCCAAAATTTCAGAAGAAAGGGATATTACACTAGATAGCCAATAACTAGAGACAAAAAATCTATCTAAACATTCAAAGATAACTACCTTACTTGCTCTTCTATTATTCCAGGTGAAGATTCCATTCAGGGGTTTGACATTTGATAGGCGCAATAGGTCCACATTATGTCTAAGAAGCTCAGACGTAGGATCTAAGCATGCCACTCCACCCATTTTTTCTTCCAAGCTGAGGACAACATTATAGTCTTTGCCCATTATCCAAGGAAGGTAGGGATAACAAGTTCTTACATACCAAAGGTGTGCCCATAGCTTTTGCTACCTAGAGATGTCTACAGGTGCATAAACCATGGTGACCAATATCTGTTCTCTTGAATCAAGAGAGGATGCAACCATAGAAAGTGTCGAGGGACCAGCCAACCAATGGAGTGGTGTGACCTTTCTCAGCTCCTAGTAGATTGCTATACCTCCAGTGCTTCCTAGAGTGCCCACACTCTGACATTGGCCAAAGACCCAAAATTTGGATAGACAACTCTCCATAGCATCAACCAAAAGCTTTATTTCCTGGATATAAAGGATATTAGGGGAGTGATCAGCTACTAGCTTCCACATAGATTTTTGTTTAGGGACACTATGCGGCCCCCTCACATTCCAAGATAGCACAATCATTGGGTAGAGTGGGTGAAGTGTTCATCCAGGGTCTTAACTACCCCCGACTCTACCAATAGATCTCTTGTAAGTTTGATTTTTTCATGATCCTTCCTGCGACCCACTCTAGATGGATTGGTGAAGGAAGCTTTTTTGAAAGGTCTTTGCATTAAGCCCAATGAAGAAGTAGATCCTTTCTCTTTCCTGAAGGCCTCTATGTCTTTTACCAGATCTGCCCAACTAGCATCTTTGTCTTGTTGAGCTGGGTGAACTATGAGGGTCCCCTCTTCGATGGAGGGGACATCCTACCAAATCGGTTGGGTGTCCATATCTATAGACTCATTGAGGAGAAAACACTTCTCTTCACCTACTGAAGGTCCTCCTATTTCTTCTGGCAGGATACCATCTTCAATGGTCATGTTATCTAAAATTTCAAAATGATTGAAACTCTGCTCTAAAACCCAGTCTGGATTCATGCACTTTTGTCCTCGTCCCTTTGTTCATCAATAGATTTGGGTGAAACCATCTTTTTTTTGGTTGTTTAGACTAGGTGGGTCCAGATATGTACCAACAACATTTAACGGAGCTTTCTCTTCTGATATGCTACTACACTGGCCACTTGTGTTCTCCCTAGGGATCGAATGATCTGATCCTTTGCCTCCATTGGCATCCATCCCCTTACTCCTAGCCATAAGAGGGCATTGGTGGTGAAGATGCCCATAAACATGGAATTTTAATAGCAGAAAGGGATCGACTCATAATCGATTTGTTGGATCCATGTAGAGGCACCCAGACAAATTTCCAAAGAATCTGGCAATGGATTATTTAAGTCCATTTCAACACATATACGGGCATAAGTGATGAAATTTTTATCTAGAGTTTGATGTGCTATTGCCATAGGTGTTCCCAGTAGAGAAGCTATTTATCACAAAATAACTTCATTCCAAAATTCTAGCAGAAGTCTCGAGAGACGCACCCATACAGGCACACGGGCTGGCAAATCCTCCACAAAATTGAAGCTTGCATGCCAGGGTTTGAGAAATAAGCTGATCCGATCATAGAAGTATGGTCCTCCTTCAAAAATCTGATTCTTATTAGATACAGAGGAGAAGTTAACCAAAAAGTAACTATTACCCGCTAGCATAATATTTAAATCCCCTTCAACTTGCCAAGTATGGTGAATCTAGGCTTCCAAAGCCGTCAGGGGAATCCTAATGCCCAAAAACTTGCATATCAGGGTATGAGCTGACAAATATTCTACATCTTCTTTCACATCCACTGGAGAAATTACCAGTACCAGCTCATCTTGACTTCTTGGGAGGCAGTCATTTACTCTGTTAAACCTAAGATGATCACTAGTATAAAAGGCTTCCTTCCCCTTGGCCTCATCCTTGCGCTCTTATCTTCCTTCACCCATACCCTCGCCTGGGCCTGAAACATCCGTTCTGCCACTCTCTACCATCTTCTTCCATAAATCATCATCTTTTTTAATACATTATATATATATATATATATATATATATATATATATATATATATATATATATATATATATATATATATATATATATATATATATATATATATATATATATATACACATAAATTAAGCAAAAATATTTATAAGAGAATGCATTTTATCAAAATTTCAAATATCAAAGCTAAAAGTGAAAAAAAATATATATATATATTATTTATAATGTTAAAAAAAAGAAAAAATTGAAAGAAAAAGAAAAAAAAGAATGGACTATATTTAATTGTTGAAAGTATGTTTAGGTGTGTAATTATATGTAATTAAAAAGCATGAATTATTTATTTATTAATACGTATCTATTTAAGAATGATAAATGTATTATCTTTGATTGTTTACTATGCAATATTAGCAGTTCTTCAATTAACTATTATTCCATATCTTTGATTGTTTACTATGTAATATTAACAATTCTTTAATTAGCTATTATTCCAAATATATGTAAGTTGAGGGATTTTTAGTCATAAAAAAGTCTGAAGATAAAGTATGTATCTCAAAAAAAGTGTGTACGATATATTCAGTAATTCCAGTATAAAATATGAGCCACCAACTTTTGATCTTCGGTGGAATTTCAGTCTTTTATTGTACATTATTTTTTTAATTTTGGATATAATAAGAGAATTAAAAGAAATAAATTTATATGTTTCATATGAAAATGTAAAGAGAGATATTTTTTTAGTCATTTTTATTATATTAAATTTGTGATATAACTGAAATTAATATTTAAAAAATATTATTCTCATTATCTTTTACATTAATTTATTTAATATATACTTATTAAATATATAAAACAACAATTATTTTAAGTTTATTTAATATTTATAATATAATAATCATATTTATATAAATATTTATTAAAATTTCATTTGAGTTGATTATGGTTCAATTTATAAAATTTCCATAGTATACATTAAAATATACATGAGATTGTCACATAATCATGAAAAAGAATGTCATCATCAAAAGTCATTATATTCGTGTTTATTTTTATAAAATTTTATGTTTTAATTGACTATTCCATTGTTTACTATTTTTTCATTTATAAATATATAAATTTATATGTATATAATTATGTTTAAATATATAATTACGTATGCATGTGCATACTCTTGTATATGTATTTAATTTTAATTATATAATTGTGTATGCATGTGCATGCTTTTATATATGTATCTATATACATTATATGTCTACATATATAGGCATACATATGTATACACATAAATTAAACAAAACCATGTCCGAGTAAATGTTTTGATAAATATTTAAATATCAAAATAAAAAATGTTGGTGGAGGTTATTCATTGTTCCATTTACTTATTAAATGGATAATCCCTACACATGTAGATTCAACTTCCTTAGGTATGATAAGAGGTTAAGTGGGTGAGAGGGTGAGTTCCATCTAGATTTCAACTAAGTACCATTGTGAGTTCTCTTATGAATTCCACAATAAGTTAGACTCAGTCCCACATGAGTTCTCCTATAAGTTAACTCCCCCTACTCCTTATTTATATTCTTTTTCATTAGGATATTGTAATAGAGTAGATAATTTGTAAGCAAGGCAGTTTAATATATCAGACACTTATTGCATATTCTCAGCCACTTATTGCACACATGATTGCATATTTCTAAATACAAGTAAGGTCATCATCATTAAAAAATTCTTTGTGTACTCACTCTACCAAAAGATCACCTACTAGCCTTTTCTAAAATGGTATCAGTGAGAGTATACACATTAAGAGTATTGAGGACTCATATGTTACTATGGGCATTCATCTTGTAGATATGAGTGCTTCATTTAGAGACCAGTCTTTAGTTTTGATGGTTATTGAGCCTTCCTCTCCATTTCTCATGGGAATTCCTTTTAATGAATGTTCTATGTCTATATTATTATTTGATTTTTCTCTCCCCTTCATTATTTGTTTCTTCATTACCATCTTCTACAGTTAGTCCTATGATATTTGATCAGACATTGGCACATTTGATCATTAGAAAGGAGACATTTAAGCATTTTCTAGATATATACATCATGATTCATATATGCATTCCACTTAAGTGGGAATTCAATAGTTTGATAGCTCACAGTTTATTTCTTCTAAAAAGAAGAGACAACATTTGTTATAGAGGAACCTACTACAACATTTGTCATACAAAATTATGGGCATACCTTCTTTCTTATTTGTGGAGGCACACATCCTCCATATTTTATAGGATAATAGGATCATTTCTATATACTTGGATACCTCATTAGGACTCATTATTAGGACCCAAATTTATATCCCATCTAAGCTATGTTTAAGGAGGATGTTTGAGTGGGCTTTTTAGTCCTACCTTCTTTTTTTGTCTCTCTTTTGGGAGGAAGTTTTCTCCACTGAGTTTTCTATTTTCAATCTATTTTTTGAGAGTTACATTTTATGTGGGTACCTCATCAAGCCTTGTTGCTAGGATCCATCTTTTATTTTCTTCCCACTTAATCTATGCTTAAGGGGTGGGGTGTTGGTGTAGGATATTCATTATTCTATTTACTTATTAAATGGATTATAAGTACACATGTAGATTTAGCTTACTTAGGTGTGGTAAGAGATTAAGTGTGTTAGAGGGTGTGTTTCTTGAAGTTTAGCTGAGTACCACTATGAGTTGACATATGTGTTTCATAATGAGTTACACTCAGTCTCACATGAGTTTTTATGTGAGTTAACTCTCCTACTCCTTTACACTCCTCTTTAGCAGGCTATTGTAATAGAGCAGATAGTTGGTAAGAAAGGTAGTTTAATACAAAAAAAACATATTTCACATCCTCAAGCACTTATTGCACATACTCTTACATATATATAAATACACGTAGTGTCATCTTCATTGCAAAATTCTTTGTGTTCTCACTCTACCAGAAGATCACCTACTAACCAATTCTGATAAAAGTAATAAGAAGAAATATGACAAAATATATAAAATTACATTATATTTAATTGGTGAATGTATTTTTATGTGTATAGTTATATGTATTTAAGGAATATAAATTAATCAATTTTTATTTTATATATTTTTAAGAATGACAAATGTATTATCTTTGCTTGTTTACCTTAAAATATTAACTATTTTTATATGATTAAAATTATCTCCAACACACACACACACACACACACACACACACACACACACACACACACACACACACACACACACACACACACACACACACACACACACACACACACACACACACACACACACACACATGTTGGAGGGATTTTTAATCATATTAAAATGTGTGAAGATAAAATATGTATCTCAATATACATGTGTACAATATATTCAGTAACTATTTTCTAAGATATGAATCCCCTACTATTTTCATTGTGAGAAATTTCAATCTTTCGTTGCAAAAAGGACCTTCAATTTTAGATATAATGAGAGAACCAAAATAAATAAGTTTATAAGTTTTATAGGCAAGTGTAGGGGAAAACAATTTAGATACAATGTACAAGAAATAAAGTGAATGGCCAA